>CAMOHE010053995.1:0-21315 GCA_946598075.1 Artocarpus hirsutus
TTATTTATTTAGAAAGTTTTATTAGAATATTTATTTGTTTATTTTTAAAAATATAGTCCTACTGAGCCTTTCGCTCACATTTTTATTTGTTTTAAAATCTAACCCATAAGTAGACAACAGCTTAGAATCGGAGAAGAGTCCGCTGACCGGACTTACAATCAGTAGAAGATTTGGGTAGGTTGTACTGTAGCAAGTGAGGCATGTAAACTCTTAACGTTTCTTTTCATGGACTGTGGTTGTATTGTAATATTGTCAGTATTATATGTGTGTGCACAATATGTGGGCCAGTGGGACCCGTACACGTTCCACCTCATATTTAAATGTTTTAATGTTCTTTTTATTTGCCTAATTATTATGATGGTTTATTTTATTTCCTCAAATTATTCCATTTAAACGAATTTAAAATTATCTCATTTTTACTTATAAATTAAACTCTTAAACCCAATTTTTAACTAAATCTTTATTTAATTAACTTAACTAAACCACCACGTCACCTTCCGTACTCCGGGGCGTGACACAATCGATCTATGCAGTTCGGCTGCTAGAGGTCCAAGTCCGGTCGGCTGAATTTTCCTAGGTTCGGCCTGCTGGTCGGATGAATCCGGCCTGTCGAACACTTGAATCCGGCCTGCTGAACACGAAGTTCGGCCTACCGATTTGGAAAAATTCTAGAATTTTTTAGGCACGGATCTCGGCCTCCCCGAGCCCAAATCTTAAATTTCAACCTGTTTTCTCAATTCTTAGGCATGGATAATGATCATAATCAATAGAAAAACATAATAGATTACTTTTTGATGCATCAAAACAACTTTTAAACAAAATTTTTGGAAAAATCCAAAAATGAGAAAAATTTGAGAAAAATGAAAAATCTTTATTTAAATCCATTTTTGATGAAACAAAGTTTATATCCTAGCTAATCTAAGTTCATCTAACCTAGATTGGAGGTTTTCAAAGCTTACAAAAGCATAGATTTCAAAATGTAAGAAAATTTAAAAAATTGAAAAAGTTTTGAAATTTAGAAACTAACCTTGAATCGAAGCCTTGAATCGAGTATGTGGTTGCTCAATCACGTTCCTGAGCCTTCAATCCACAATCCCAAAGCTTGAAATCAAATTTTGTCTCAAAAATTTTGAGAGAGAATGAGAGAGAGTGTGAAACGGAGAGAGAGAGGAAGAGAGAGCGAGAGAGATGAGCGAGAGAGGGAGTGACGAGTGAGAGTGAGGAAGAGAGAGAGAGGTGAGATATAAATAGAGGGAGAGAGAGAAAATTAGTTGCACAAAATCGTGTGCAACAACACACTATTTTCAAATAAAGGCTACTTGGTATTTAACAAATCATTTTATTAAAATTTAAAATAACAATTAAAATTAATCAAGAGTAATTAAAAATTATTAAAATAATCAAAAGTATTATAAGCTTAGAAATTTCACAAAGTGATCAAATTAAGTTTAAAATAATCATTATGGCACACTAATCTATCATTTTATATTCGAAACATCTAATTAACTTCAGGGTGTTACATGGCTGCAGAAGGAGAAGAAAAGCTGAAGAAGAAGAAGAGCCCAAGAAGACAAAGGAGGAGGTGTTTGAAATATATATAGGAGAAAAACAACAAACAGGTCCATACAAAGTAAGCAAAAATAGTAGAAGGAATATTATTATGAAATTAGGAATAAATTATTACAATATAATTCTCAACCTTCAAGCCGAATTGGAACAAAATAAACCGAATTGGAACAAAATGATAGTCGAGGTATATGTAGCTCACTATTTCCTTAAAACAGATTTGTCCCCTCTAGTTGTGCACGAGGATTCGACGGACGTCTGTTTCCCAAGATACAACGACAACCGACGATGGTCAATGCACACTTAAACACCGTCTCTAGCGAACTTGAACAGCGTCTTCCTTTATCACCAAAAATGACGACTTGCCAAAATTGACTCAAAAGGAAAGACTCGAGAAGAAGATAACAAAAACTCAAAAACACGAGAAAAATAAAAACTATGTGTTATTTTTGTGTGCAATTTTTTTTTGTGTCTACATATGAAGAAAGTCCCTAGTATTTATACAGGTTAGGGGATATCACACTTCTGTGCCTAACTGATGTGTGACTTTCCTAATACTTATACATGTCAGGGGATGTCAAGTTTTAATGCCTAACCGATGTGGGACTCTACATTTAGGCCTTTTTTCCAACAAATTCAAATGTCAATGGGCACGCTTTAAGCATCAATTTCTCATTCACCCGATTACCATTTTGAGTATATAAATATATGAATTTAATATACTCACGATGGAGAACGCAAATCCACCAAGATCCATCACTTTTATAAAGTGAGTCCCACTCAAAATTATGCCTCAAAATGGCTCTTCAAAATGGTTATTAACCATTTTTTCTAACAATCCCCCATATGAATGAAATTGATTGAAGACAAGAGAAAACAAAGACACTACATGGTGATAGAGTTCTATGGTTAATACCTGCATATGATAGGTAAGCTTTAACCCTTAAACCATCCCTCGTGAAAGTATGCTTAATTTACTGGCTGACTAGTAGACGCGATGTCCTTGAATTGTTCTGCAGTTTGTATAAACGATAACATACCTCACACAGGTATTTTCCTGACATAATTTCAATTCTCATGGTTATGTTCATTTTGGCCATGAACATCTCCTTGGTTCTGCAAGAGTTTCTAAAGAATTGAGCCCTAGCAATTCTCCTTTGAAGAGGCCCCACTTCTCTTTCACATAAATAATTTCTTACTTTAAGAGCAACCTACACTACTCCGCGTGAATTCCCATGATATTCAATGCATAAGAATCATTAAAAGCAAACTACTTAACCTTTCCCTACGAGTATCACTGTTTTTATTATAGGAATGGGTTGGGGTAACCCCCATAGTAATCCTACTCGATCTATTTAGTTTAGTTATCTCATTGAACCTAGATCTTGGGATCTCTGGTCAACAACGTTGGGTTTCTACTGTTTCGACCTATTCTTTTATGGGCTTTAGTTCCATTCCTCTTGATGTTTTCTCAACTTGATCTCTATTCAGTCCTTTAATTAACAGATCCGTAATATTCTCTTTAGACCTTACATAGTCTATTTTCATGACTCCAGTCGAGATCAGTTGTCTAATGGTATTATGTTGATGACGTATATGTCTTGAATTACCATTGTACATCACATTTTGTGCCCTACCAATAGCAGATTGATTATCACAATGTATGCATATGGCAGGCACATGTTTAGGCCATTCAGGAATATCCTCCAAGAAATGCCTTAGCCATTCAGCCTGTTCACCACTTTTATCTAAGGCTACAAATTCAGATTCCATAGTGGATATAGTTATTACCCTCTGCTGTGAGGACTTCCATGAAACTACTACGCTTCCCAAAGTGAATACATATCCACTTATAGCTTTAGAACCCTATATATCAGATATCAGCTTACGTCAGAATTCCCTTCAAGAACAACAAGATCTCTTGTATAATATAGCCTATAATCACGAGCATATCGTAAGTATCTGAGTACTCTAACAATTGTTATCCAGTGGTCATCTCTTGGATTACTCGTGAATCTACTCAAACTACTAACAGCGTAGGCAATATCTGGTCTTGTACAACTCATTAAGTACATTAAATTGCCTACCACTCTAGCATATTCCACCTAGGATATATTTTCTCCTTTATTTTTGGACAAATGTTGACTAATATTAATTGGTGTTCTGGCCACGCCAGTATCATTTTTACTAAATTTGTCAAGTATCTTGTCCACATAGTGTGACTGACTTAAAATGAGTCCATCAGGCGACCTTTTGATTTTGATTCCCAAAATCATATCAGCAGGTCCCATGTCTTTCATGTTGAACCTAGAGTTCAATATATCCTTGGTAGATTTGATCATCTGATCATTGTTACCCACGATTAGCATGTCATCTACATACAGACAGAGAATGACATATCCATCGTTTTTACTTTTGGCATAAACACATTTGTCACACTCATTAGTTTTGAAACCATTTGACATCATTACGCTGTCAAATTTCTCATGCCATTGCTTTGGTGTTTGTTTAAGCTCGTACAAAGACTTCACCAATTTGCAGACTTTCTTTTCTTGTCCTGGAGTAATAAAACCCTCAGGTTGTTCCATATATATTTCCTCTTCAAGATCTCCATTAAAAAAAGCAGTCTTTACATCCATCTGATGTACTTCAAGATTTTGCAAAGCAGCAATCGCCAAAATCATTCTAATGGAGGTTATTCTCATCACGGCAGAATAAGTATCAAAATAATTAGGGCCTTCTTTTTGTCTATAACCTTTTATAACAAGTCTAGCCTTATACTTGCCAATTATTCCATCTACTTTCATTTTCCATTTGAAAATCCACTTAGGACTTAGCGGTTTACTTTTTGGAGGAAGGTCCACTAATTCCCAAGTATGATTCTGCATGATGGAATCAATTTCACTTTTTATAGCTTCTTTCCATAAAGGACCCTCAAATGAGCTTACGGCTTCTTTGAAAGTTTGAGGTTCAGCCTCTAGCATATAGGTCAGAAAATCTAGTCCAAATGACTTTTCTGTCCTTGTCCTTTTGCTATGTCTAGGCTCTTCTTCTTCTTTTTCGGTTTCAACTTTTAGTTGATCCTAACTATTTTCTCCAATAGTCTCAATCATTCATGTAGATGAACTTGGACCATTCTCTTTGGATTTACAAGGAAATACATGTTCAAAAAATGATGCATTCTTAGATTCCATTATTGTGTTCTTGTGAATCTTAGGGTTTTAGATTCATACACGAGGAACCGATAAGCACTACTATTGTGGGCATAACCAATAAAGATGCAATCAATTGTTTTAGGACCTATTCTCATCTTTTTTGGTGTAGGTACCATTGCTTTTGCAAGACACCCCCACACTCTCAAGTATTTATAGGAAGCCTTTCTACCTTTCCACAATTCATAAGGGGTCTTGTCTTCCTTCTTCTGGGGTACGTTATTTAAAAGGTAATTAGCTGACAAAATGGCTTCCCCCAACATGTTCCATGGTAATCCAGAACTTATCAGCATCGCATTCATCATATCCTTTAAGGTATGATTTTTGTGTTCAGCCACACCATTTGATTGAGGTGAATAAGGTGGCGTAACCTCGTGAATAATACTATGTCGTGCACAAAATTCACTAAATGGTTCAACATATTCACCACCACGGTCATTTCTTATCATCTTAATTTTCTTATTAAGTTGTTTTCAACTTCTTGCTTATAGAGAGCAAACTTCTCTATAACCTCGTCTTTGCTTCTAAGCAAATATACATAGCAATATTTTGTGCTATCATCTATGAAAGTAACAAAATATTTGTTCCCACCTCTAGTTTGAATAAAGTTTAAGTCACAAACATCACTATGTATCAAATGAAATGGCTCAGTATTCTCTCAATTGTTTGAAACAAAGATCTCGTTAGCTTTGTCTATACACATATTTCACATTTATGTTTGGGATTAATATCAAATGTGGGTATGTGATCCAAGTTAATTAATCTACACAAAGTATTATAGTTAACATGACCTAGTCTACCATGCCATAAATTAGAAGATTTAAGCATATAAGTGGAAGACTTTTTATTTTTATTAATGGAATTGGGCCTAACAGCCATTACATTCATTTTCCACATTCCATTTTTCACATATCCCTTTTCCCCACATACACCCCATGCTTAGACAAAACTATTTTATCAGCTTCAAAAACCATCTTGAAGCCATGTGAACTCAGCAGAGTTCCCAAAACAAGATTCTTCTGAATATCATGCACATACAACACGTTTGTAGCTTACTTCCTTGCCTAATGTCATTTTTAGAAATACCATCCCTTGGCCCTTGATATTAGATGTAGCTGAATTGCCCATATACAGCTTCTCCCTAGAATCTGATAGCATGAGTTTAGCAAAGGCAGCTTTATCATAGCAAACATGGCGTGTGGCCCCAGTGTCCAGCCACCACTCCTTTGGGTTGGAGTCCACCATGTTGACTTCAGAGACCACAGCAGAAAGACTGATGTCTAACACTTCTTGTGTGATAGTGTCCACCACATTTGCCTCTTTCTTCTTGTTCCTCTTTGGCAGCCTACAATCTGCCGACTTGTGACCCACCTTGTCATAGTTAAAACACTTCCCTTGGAATTTCTGCTTCTTTGAAATTCCACCGTTAGGTCCAAGCTTGGACCCCGACTTGTTCTTCTTGTTCTTGGAGATTTTATCATGCTCCACCACATTTTCTTTGGCAACAGACTTGCTAGAGAGCTTTTTCACAGATCCATGATTGTCTTCCTTAATGCGAAGTCAAACAATAAGATCTTCAATGCTTATCTCCTTATGCTTGTGCTTCAGATAGTTCTTGAAGTCATTCCATACAGGGGGCAACATCTCTATAATTACAGCTACCTAGAAAGATTCACTAATTACCATTCCTTTTGCATGAATTTCATGAATGAGTAATTGCAGTTCTTGAACTTGACTAATTACAGTCTTAGAATCCATCATTCTATAGTTCATGAACCATCCAACTATGAACTTTTTAGCACCAGCATCTTCTGTTTTGCATTTATGGTCCAAAGATTCCCATACTTCTTTGGTCGTTTTCTTTGGATACACATTATAAAGTGCATCAGTCAAGCCATTTAGAATATAATTCTCGTACAAGAAGTCAAAATGCCTCCATGCTTCAACAGCAAGCAAAGTATGAGCATCTGCTTCATCCTCTCTAACAGTAGAAGGATCCTCTTTGAAGAATCTCGCAAGATTCAGTATTGTCAAATAAAACAACATCTTTTGTTGCCAAGTCTTGAAATTCCAACCACTGAATTTCTCAGGTTTCTCATTATGGTTCACAGGATTTGAAACCGATAAAGGCTATGTCGAGGTTAAGGCATGAACCAGAGGAGACGGCATCGGTGTCTCGGAAGTGCTCCTAGTTGGAATAACGTTCATGTTATCAGCCATTTCTGAAAATACCAGAATCCAAGTCTTAGAATTTATACCCAAGATAAATTCACCCTTTTTTTTAAATATAATATGTTTATAGTATAAAGAAAAAAAAAACGTTGGAACCATTAAGTATATAATTAAAGCATATATAATTTACAATACTATTATATAAAAATGTTAAAAAAAAGTTTAAAAATGTAACTTTAATGTATATAACCTTAAGTTATACTATTGAAATAAACAAACATAAATGTAAAAAAAAATGTAACAAAGGTAATCGTAAGTATAACAAACAAAAGCAAGACCATAAAACATGTAATCAGCAAGAACAAACTAGCAAAATGTATCATGTTGTAGCATAAACATAATCTGATTATATATAGCATAAAATGTAAACAGGAATCAATCTATAAACAAATACTGCAAAACTATAAAAACATAAACTTATAATATAAGCTTATATATGTAACCAAAACAAACAATTTTTTTTAATGTTATAGACGTTAACCAATGATATAAAAAAAAATAAAACAGTAAAATCAAAGCAGAAGTCAAAAATTTCCTTCCAAATCCAAATCCAATGAACTTGTTTGTCGTCAAACGAAAGCTCAAATTTGTTTTAAGATTGTGAGAAATATATATAGGAGATAAACAACAAACAGGTGTAATATAAAGTAAGCAAAAACAGTAGAAGGAATATTATTATGAAATTAAGAATAAAATATTACAATAGAATTCTCAACCTTCAAACCGAATGGGAACAAAATGATAATCGAGGCACGTATAGCTTACGTTTTCCTTAAAACAAATTCGTCCCCTCTAGTTGTGCACTAGGATTCGACGGACGTCTATTTCTTAGGATACAACGACAACCGACGATGGTCAATGCACACTTAAACACCGTCTCCGAGAACTTAAACAGTGTCTTCCTCTATCACCAAAAACGACGACTCCCAAAAACGACAACTAACTCAAAAGGAAAGACTCAAGAAGAAGAGGACAAAAACTCAAAAACAAAAGAAAAAGAAAAACTATGTGTTATTTTTGTGTGCAATTTTTTTGTGTGTCTAGATGTGGAGAAAGTCCCTAGTACTTATACAGGTCAGGGGATATCAAACTTCTATGCCTAACCGATGTGGGACTTTCCTAGTACTTATATATATCAAGAGATGTCAAGTTTTAATGCCTAACCGATATGGGACTCCACATTTAGGCCTTTTTTCCAATAAATTCAAATGTCAATGGGCATAATTTAAGCATCAATTTCTCATTCACCTGATTAGTATTTTGAGCATATAAATATATGATTTCGATCTTCTTGCAACGAAGAACGTAAATCCACCAAGATCCATTACTTTTATAAAGTAGGTCCTACTCAAAATTATGCCTCAAAATGACTCCTCAAAATGGTTATTAACCATTTTTTCTAGCAGGAGGAGGAGGAGGAGGAGCAAAAAAGAGAAAAAGGGACGAACTGCTTAGGAGCAAGAAGAAGAGGGGAGGAGGGTATGCTGGGTACTGACCATCCTTTTTGGCATAGTTTGTATTTGGATTAATCTCACGTCATGCCCAGTTAGTCGTGCAAACTTTAAAAACTTTCCCTTTACCCCTTATATTGAAATTTAAGGCCAGTGTTTGTAGCTATGGTTAGAACTATTGGTTAAAACTATTTTTACCGTAGCATGTGAGAGTTTAACATTATAGCAAATTTTATTTTTATTGTAACATATGAAAGCTTTACACAGTTCATAACTGAGAAGTTAGTTTGGACTGCCCTTGTCAAACACCTTTTATTAACCTTTTTTTGTTAAAATTTTTGCTAAAATCTCCTTAAAGAAAAAAGATAACGTAATCATGTGATCTTTCTCTTAGAAACTCTATCAAAATAAATAAAAAAATACTAATAGCCTGCTTGATAAAGGACAATTCTAACTATTATCTTAGTTATGAGCAGTTACATGCAAGAGTAAAAAGAAAAAAAAATTACGAAGAGTAAAGCTATCACATACTACAGTAAAAACAATTCTAATAAATGGTTCTAACCACTATGCCAAACACCCTATAAATGATCACCTTTAAATTCCCTTTTGTCAATGTGATTTTAAAATCAATTCTTAAAAAAAGGTTAGGTGAAACTAAAACCAAAACTCAAGAGAACAAAATAGAAGCTTTTATGGTTTGAGAGACAAATTTAGACTGATCTCAAAGTTTAGGTAGGACGCAAATAGGATTAACCCGTTGCGTTTTTATTTTAGGACTAATTATTAAAATTCTCTTTTAACCACAATAATTCTTGTAATAATAGTAACACATGTTTATTAAATATAAACAAAAAAAAACATCATTTTCCAAAAACTATTCATAAAAATTAGTACGTAATCAAGGTTCAGTATATAATATCGGAGTATTTTGCTAATTCTACCATGTGTAAAGTTAATTTGAATTTTAAAAAAATATAATTTACAAAAACTTTTAAAAATAATTTTAAGAAATATCTCCTTTGACTTTCATATGAATGCACCGATATAAGCTAATAATGTAAGGCATCATTAAGGAGATATTTGAAACTTTAGTTCTAACCTAGCAGTTATAACTATGAATAGTATAAAGCTCTAAGTAACTACAGTAAAGAACAAAAAGTTACTACAATATAAAACTCTTACATGCAATAGTTCTTAAACTTAAAACGTTAGTTACAATTGAAGTTCAAAAAAAAAAAAAAGCTAAATTGTTTAACAATCTTCATTGTTTGTAAGATATCATGTCATACATGTTAAAAGCGATAATTTAAGGAGGTTTTTTTTGTTGATATTTAATAAATGAGATAAACAAGTGTTATGTTTTGAAATTCATGGGGTATAGTATTACAAGGATTATAGTTGATGTTGAATTTTTGAATTAATTTTTTATTTTAAGTAGAAGAACAAGAAAATCATAAGTTAGAGCTTTTTAATTTGTTTTTGCATAATGAATTGAAAAGAGCCTTTTAATTTTAAAAGAATGTTTGAATCTATTTGGTTAAATAATATAAAAGCTCTTATAGTTATAAAAAGCAATGTAATACAAAGTTATTACACTTACACCCTCTACATTTTACCCGAAACTATAGAGACATGCCCAGACCAAAACTAATCACATTGACAACCCTGACTATTTAAAAATATTACAAAGAGATCCCTCTATTAGCTAACCATGAGGATTGACCATGAGTTGACTGTTAATTTTATTTTAAATGTCAAAAATGCCCCTTCTATCCATCAAAATCATTTTTAGCCTTTTATGCACCTTAAAATGACATTTTTATCCTTCTTTGACATTAAAAAATGAGTATAAATAATTTGAACACATTTGAAATTAGAATTTTACGCTAATGATAAAGAAAATGTTTTTCTTCAAAACTCCTTTTTTTGATAGTAATATTATTGAAAAATATGGTTAAAATGATGTAAATATATTTTTTTAAATCCTTAAGCCTGTCCCTCTAAAGTAGAGCAGGGGCTTGAACCTTAGACCTCTCCCTAAATAAGAGTCTTAGGATCAAGCCTACAACCATTCTATCTACCCTTTAGGGACAATGATATAAATATTCTTCATCTGCTAAAATGTTTTTTTCCTTTTCTTCAAAGATAACAATTATTCCAAACATAAGATAAAATACAAAAATTAGAATTATATTAGTTTAAAAAAAGTTCACAATTGCTTTAAAAAAAAAGTCCACAATTAAATCTCCAAACATATAGCACCCCCCTTATTATTTTTTTTATAAAAGATTAAAATGATTATAATAAAATTATAAAATAAAAAAATGAAAAACTAAATTCTTTTTAATAAAATCAAATTTAAAACTTTTAAATCTTAGAATAAAAATAAAAATGTAAAAAAAAAACCTCACTCCCCTCTCTCTCTTTCTCAGGTGGGGCATAGAGATGAGGAACAATGAGGGTGGGACTGCGATAGGATGATAGG
The DNA here is from genome assembly GCA_946598075.1 of Artocarpus hirsutus. Lineage (NCBI taxonomy): Eukaryota > Viridiplantae > Streptophyta > Magnoliopsida > Rosales > Moraceae > Artocarpus > Artocarpus hirsutus. Next base: position 10,950 of record CAMOHE010053995.1, read on the forward strand.
CCTGATAAGGTAGGGGGCACGATAGGTGTGATGGAGAAGGGGCTTGGCGGGGGGTGGCTAGGCTTGACATAAGGGGGGCCTCCAGGTTGGGCGTGATGGGAAGGTGCGGACGGGGGTTAGGTGCGACGAGAAGGAGGCAGACGGGCGAGGGTTGGATGCGACGGGATGGGGCGGGTGAGTTATGTAGAGAAGACGCTGCCAAATGGAGGCTAGCCGGGACGAAAAGAGGGCGGCTTGATGGCACCTTGTTTGGCTGCTTAGGTTTTTTACCCCTAAATCAATGGTTGAAATTTGATTTTTTAAGATCAATGATTGAAATTAAATGAGGTATTTTTGTCAATTTTTAACAAAAATTAACAGAGTTATGTCCAAAGGATGTTAGTGTGATTAGTTCTAGTCCATAAGGTGTCTTTATAATTTGGGTAAAACACAAGAGGTGTTAGTGTAATTTACCTAACATAGAATTTACAATTTGTTGTTATTCATAAAAAAAAAAAAAAGATTAAAATCACAATCAAAAAAATCTTTATACAAGCAGTTCTTTCATATGCATCGAATAAGTGGTTTGCTTCAAAATAGCTTATGAAATCCATGATTCAAATCTGGTTGTCTAGCTAAATACATCAAAAAGTAACTTTTAGACAAAATAAGCCAAAATCTGCTTATTTTAAATAATTCCAAATGAAACCTAGTGTAACGATCGGTCTCATCAAGCTCTTACTTAACTTACTTAAACTTGATTTCTTAGTTTTAATCTCACTTACTAGTAAGAAAGATACTGGGTAATTTTTTCTTTAAAACACACTTGAAACTGTTGCAACATTTGTTGCAACATGAATTGGAACATTATTCAAAACTTGACTTTTTATCCAAAACATTTCTTAAAATTCATTAGGCAAACATTTATTTTTGTAAAACTTTTTAAAACAAATTTGAAATAGTGAAAATTTTTCTTAAACAGCGAAAATCAATTGTAGTGGTATTCATACCCAACTATCGCATCTGTCACTGCAACACGAAGCTCCTCAACCAGTCTTATTGGTCTTCTATAGAACTACATACAACATAAAGGAACTTGTAATGACCTTTACCTCAACAGGTTCAAACAAATCTTACAAAACATTAAATCGTTCTCATAAAACCTTTTTTATAAATCTTTTCTCGTAAAGCATCTTCCATAAGACACCTGTAAAAACATTTTCATGAAATGTCTTTTGTAAAATATTTTCATCAAATGTTTTCACATAAAATGTTTTTCATAAAATATTTCTTGTAAACATCGCTCATAAAATGTTTTCATAAACATTTCCTATAAAACATTTCTTATAACAAATAATGTTTTTCTTAAAACATTTTATGTAAAACGTTCTGCATAGAAACATGTCTTAAAAGGAATGCAAGCAACATCAAAATATATGATTTCATTTATGCTTATTTATAAACTTCTTATCATTATTCTTAACTTAACTTGAACTATGAGCCTAAGTGTATGTATCAAACATGCTTGACTATCAAACACCAAGGCCTTAGCATAACTTAGCATGATACTCCTTAGGTCGGGAGGTTAGTAAGACACTTTTTTATCTTCACTTGAGGGTTTCTGTCACGCCCCGGAATACAGAAGGTGACGTGTCAGGTTGATTAGGTTAAATTAAAAGAAATTTAATTAAAAACACAAGTTAAAGAATTTGGTTTATTAAGAATAGTGATAATTTAACAATCCTTTTTAAATGAATCTTTATAATAATCAACAAGTAAGATAAAAACAAAATGAAATAAAATAATAGAGAAAGAGAGAATAAGTGTTGAGTCCTACTGACCCACAACTTGTGCACATATATAGTAGCGACAATATTAAATTACAACCATAGTCTAAAATAAAAGTGAAAATTAAAGTTATACATTCCTTGATTATTTAATAATCCAAATCACCTATTTGGTTCTTCTACTACTTGCAAGTCCAATCAACAGACTCTTATCTGATCCTAAGCTAGAATCAGCCTAGAGGGGGAAAGATTTTAAAACAAATAAAAGATGAGCGAAAAGGCTCAATAGGACTATACTTTAAAACAGGTAAATAATTTAAATAAAACTATACCTTAGAAAACAAAGTTAAATAAATAAATTCATTTAAATAAATTTTATTGAAAACAGTTGTTCCAGAAAATACCTTTTTATCTTTTACGGGCAAACCATAATATCCACCACTAAAGTGGCCTAGCTAGGTTTCGGGACCTGCCCCCAAAGTCGCATGCTACATGACCCGATCTCTAATATGGTATCATGCTTGCCTATATATTTTTATCAGTTATGAAAAATCTCTTTTTACCGAGTATTCTCATTTACATTCATTATGAGGTTTGCTATGAAAATCTCCTCAGTCTAATGTTTAAGAAAATACTCAATGAAAATCCTTTTCATTCAATCATTGAAAAATATTTTAATAAAAATCCTAGCGAACATTTTTGTTGCACACTACTGTTTTGGCCCAAAATACAAAAATCTTAAGATTTGTTCTCCCGAGACCCAAAATACCTATCTTATGCTAAAACGTCTAGTTTTTCATAAGGATTCAAAGTTGTAAAAGCTCGTTGGTCTAATTCAAAACATTTCAAAACATTTTTTTATTTCAAAATTTTGTGCTTAAAGTCTCGTAAAACTCATAACTTACAATCCGTATAGAATTTTCACAAACCGCACATGATTCTTAATAGTTTTAATGAGATTTATAACTTATGTAGTTTAACATTTCTCAAATTCATTCATCTTTATATGGTTTTTAGATGGGCAGAACCAAAATCTAGATTTTTCACCTTGCTCTGATCGATCGAAATTTGAGCAAAATGGCTTCACAAAATTGTCCTTCTCGACATTTTCAATAAATCTTATGCTGAATTCAGAAACAATTCGGCTTTAAATTAATCAAAAACTCATTTCTTTGAAAACTAGTTAAACAAAGTTTAACAAACTTTGCATTTTTGACAAAGTTTAGCAAACTTTCTCATTTTTGCTTTAAACCTTTATTTTTCAATCCTTCAATCTGATCATCATCAACATAACATTCAAATTAAACATACCATAACATTTTTTTTTTTTTCATGTTATGATCCAAAATCATTTTACCAAACACTTAAAGTGCTAAAACTTGATGTTTGTCACACTTTGTCCTTTTAACATTACCCCCTTTTAACTAACCATAATCACCTCATTAATCCCCCCTTTTAAGTAACCATAATAAAAAATTATAAGTTAAAACTTTCGGCGTGGATTAATTTTTGAAAAAAATTTAAATTTCATACGTTAGTTTATAAATTTGGTCTTTAATTGTAACTTCACTGGATTCAAAGTTTTGGCTTCGTCCCTTTGATGTATGTAAACACAATATACGAGAATGATGTTGAAGTACTTTTTTTTTGTTTGCTTACCTTTAATCTTTAACTATATATAAAAAGAGTACATTTTGTTGTACCAATCACTCTTTAGTCCAAAACAAAACATATAATTGTTTGGTACTCTCCCCGCTCTCTCTCTCTCTCTCTCTCTCTCTCTCTTTCTTTCCGTTTTTTGCTTACTTTTATTTATTTTCTTCTTCCTTTTTTTTTTCCTTTTGTCTACAATCATCTCCTATTTGAATCTTTTTTTTTACTTTACCATTTTTTATGTTTTACTTTTTAAAAAAACCTATTTGTCTACCATCATTCGTGCTTTTCTATTATTCTTTCTTAATTTTTTGTGGCATTTGATCCTTTTATCTCTTTTTCGAGACTTTGCCTTTTTTTTCCTCTCTCTAATTCAGTCTACATTTGTAAATCTTTTCCTTTTCTTAGACTTTATCTGTCATCCATATCTCTTACATTTGTGCCTTAGGTTTTTTTTTTTTTATTTTGGGTAAATTATTTAGAAGATCTCTAACGTTTTTTAAAAAATATGTGATTTGGCCTTAATCCTTTTGTTTTAAGCTGAACTAAGTCTACCTTTTGATTTTAGGTGGGAAGAGACTAAACTAAATAATGTCCGTTTAAAAAGATACTATCCCAAGTCACCGAAGATGCAAGCGACGTCAATTTGAAGAGCATTTTAGTGATTTTGAATTAAAAGGTTAGAAAAATTGAAAACAAATTGTGAGGCCCACAAAAGAAACCTCTCCTACATTTGCTTAGTCATCACCCCCTCCTCCGGTGCTGGTCACATTGTCCAAACCACCATAAAGGAATGCGCCGCCGCGAGCCCAAAACATCAAAAGCAACAACAACACCCAGAGTTAGCAAGTTCATATTCATCCCCAAAAATTATCCCCAAAGAAGAGTTTGCGAACCCAAACAAAAATCATGAAAAACCCCCAATTTCGAATTCCAATTTCGAATTCCACAAAAATTAAAAACTTAAAAAAATATTCCCAAATTTCAGATTCCATCACAGAAATTAAAAACCCAAACAAAATTCATCCCTATTTTCACATTTCATCACAAAAATTAAATAAATCCAAACAAAAATGGCCCTCAGAGATCTTTCCCGACGTCGAACCCCGTTTCTCTACCCAGAGATTCCCCCCCCTACCTAGCGGCAGTGCTCAGAGAGGGCATGGTCCGTCTCGCTTAAATGAAGCTCAGCTCAAATTCTTTCACTCTCTCTCTCTCTCTATAGTGCTATGTTTGTTGTCAACAATGGAGAAGGATTTTAGATCTGATTCTTAAGATGTAAAGCTTAAAGAAGAAAAGCCAAAAATTTATGAACAAGGAGGGGGAGGAGGGAAGGTTAAAGATGATCCCAAGGATAGAACTGTTTAGGGTTTCTTCTCTTTTTTATTTTCAAAATTTTGGTTATTTGTTTTAGTTTTTATTTTTGTTCTTTTTTGAATAAATTTTAGTATTTTTATTAATTTTTTCTGATTAATTTGGGGATATTTAACTCTTTCCATACCTATTTAATGTCAATAGACCTTACCTAGTTTAGTCATTTTGTACCTATAATAAAAAGCTAAGCTCAGTTTAGCTAAAAAGAAAAATTAAAAACTAAATTACACATTTTAAAAAAAATTGTAGACATCTTAAACAATTTACTTTTTTTTTTCTCTTTTTTTACCTTTTCAGTATTTTACTTTTTCTCTCTCTCTCTTTCTTTTTAGTATTTTACTTTTTTTTTTTTTTTTGTCTTTGGTTCCATTTGTATGTTGTAGTACTACCCCAAATGTTCTATTTTTTTCTTTTTGGTTTTTCTTTTATTTTTTTCCATTTCAACTCTGTCGATTTCTCACACACTCCCATATTACCTTTTTCGTTGGAATAAACTATTAGCTTGTGATTAATTTTGACTAACATTGCGATGATCAAAATCCAACACTATAATAGCTCACGAGGTTCTAAGGCCTCTTTGTTTAACATATTAAAGTAATTCTTTGAACTTTGAGTTCAATGAATCCTTTAGACAAATGTTTGTTTTCTTCAAAATTTAAATTAAATGAATCGTTAGAATCAAATTTTTCATAGTTCTACTCGCCTTAAACTCTTTGGACTTGGATTAGTTTGCTATAATAAAATCTTATATTCTCTCTCCTATATTTATAGAAAAAATCATAACGTATTTGTTTGATATTTGATTAAGACGATTCTTATTTCATTGCATTCTTAATGAAGAGAGTAATAAATCAAAATCCATATTACATAATTTTTCAATATCATTAACATTAAGATTTTGTTAGTTTCATTAATAAATCAAAAACTTTTTCCTCTATCTATCTAATGTTTCAATTTTATTCACTATTCAAATTAGCACTTTAAATGCATATCCAAATGTTATTGGAATAGCAATTTAAATCATATAATTTAAATCATATAACTCAATTCAAAATAATTTAAATCAACACAATTCAAATCAATTTGCGAAACAGACCCTTAAAAAGATAAAAGTAATAAAAAAACAGTTTTAAACAAAAAGTCTCCAAAAAATACATGTGTCATCAGTCTTAATCTTTTCTTGTTTCTTTCAAAAATAAATTTTGATTTATTTGTTTCTTTTACTATTTTACTCCTTCAAAAACCCTACCTCATATACATGTTTTATATCTTGTCTAAAAGAAACAATTTTTTAAACAAGGAATCAAAACTAGATATATCATAATTCTCAAGGTAGTTGAACCCAAAACGTGTATCACAGGTCGAAATAAAACAAATGCATAACTTCAATTATTTCTACAATTTTTCTATTTAAAATCTTAATAACTATTCTCTATTTACGCTTTTATTTATAATCTACATTATAAAAGTTTGATTACAATTTAATACGATCATACGCACTGACTTAGTAAATGACAAAAGTATGGCCTTTAAATTTCCTTTTAGCATTTGGTGCAGCGCATACCTATATATAATTAGGTAGTTTGAGAACACGATTACAACAACAAAAAAAAAAAAACAGTTCAAATTATTTTCATTATAGTATTTGCACTTACAAAATTCAAAGTAAAAGTGATTTGAACCACAATTTTATAGTTTGATTTAACCCGTATTCTAAAACAGGCCAAATATCAACTAAAATATTAGATATTGTCTTGATTCTGCTTCTGAAAGAAATAATAAGAAAAATCTTAGGGATCAAAATACTTTTTTTCCTCCTCATCAATCATTTTTCCATAATATAAAAGGCTTAGTTTGGCAATATTAGTTGAACTAATAAGTTTCAACTGTTTTAGTATAAAGCTCTCACATGTTACAGTAAAAAGCAAGTTTGTTACAGTTTAAAGCTCTCATATGCTACGATATCCAAGTTCTAACTTGACTTCCAAACACACCCAAAAGCGAGATGAAACCAAAATGATATACATAATTGAATATCCAACTAAATATTAACCTTCAAAAAATAAAGTAATATTGTATAATATGACATCTGAAATCATTTTTATTTAGAGTGTTTAGAAACTAAGTTTCAATTATTATAGTACTATAAATCTCTCGCATGTTAGATTGCAAAAAAATATGTCATAGTATAAAACTCTCACGTAATACATTATAAAGCTCTAATTTTAAGTTCTAAAATCTTTGTATTTGTTTTGAGAAAATTATATGTTACGTTATACTTTTAGAAAATATGTCTACTCATGTCACACTAAAAAAAATTGTGTCACATAAATGTTTAAATTGTGCCAAACAAAATATATGTGATATTTATAAAAATGAAGTTTCAAAAATGACATTTAAAGAAATTTCCTAATTTTTTTTTCATATGTCAGTTCAAGCCTTAAATTTATGTCAGCCAAGAAAAGAGCTCCATTCAATCCAACAAATTTTAATAAATTACAAGCCATACCAATGTTAGCACAGCATCAAAAAAAAAAAATCCTAAAACTCTAAACTACGATAATTCATTAATCAATACTTTTTCCTTTAGGTTCTTATTCTTCTTTCTAATTCCTCTTTTTGATTTTGTTCTATCTCCTTCTTCTATATGGTTCTTTGAACCATCACAAACATCACTTTTCTTTTGCCAATGCTAAAACATCACTTATTCATAACAAAAGATTAGTGACAGAGTAGTTAGACTTTGAAACATGTAAAACGAAAATATAGTGAAAATTACATGCCACACTTTAAAAAAAATACTACAACAAAGTGGAGATACTAATATGTTTTTAACTGTCTTCAAAAGGTATAATTACTAGGGCATTTGATAAGCATAGTTAGAACTAACTTTTTAGTTCAAAACACTGTAACATGCGAGAAGAACTTTATACTATAACAACTTTTTGTTTTTTACTATTGCATGTAAGAGCTTTATACTATTTGCTAACCAAAAAATTGGTTCTAACTATGCTTATCAAACATCCTATATGGTTAGACAAACCGTCATCATATTAAGAGTCATTGTATGTTATATACATACACTAATGGTTTTTACTCATCGTCTAGTATGTGTGTGAAACCTTTGAGAGTCTAGAGAGGGCATATTAGATTACAATTTTTGAAAAAACAGTTGTTAGAGTGTCTATAAAATTTATAAAAAAAAATCCTTTTAACCAAAATAATGTTTCCTTGCTAAAACTATATTTTTTCTAATATTATTCAGAAATTAGATAAACATGATTTACATATCATCAAATAATACAATCAATGATTTTTTAAGGAATTTATAACAAATCCTTCTTCTTATTTATAATAAAAAAAATACCATAAACTAAGTTTTATCTACAAAATCTAACTAAAAAAAAAATACTTTGAACATGATAGCGAGCAACAACAAAAGACAAATGGTTCTAAAAGTTAAAGATGAAGGAATAGAAGAAAAGCATCATGGCAAACATCACAACAAGGTCATGATCGATAGAGGTGGCAAATATGGTAGCGAGAGACAACAATCCATGGGCATGTTCATGGTAGTCTTGGCGACTATGGCAATGACAGTAGTAGGAGTTGAAAGAATCAAGTTTGTGGAAGAGATAAAGGAATTTAGGAGAAAAACTTTAAGTTTTGAGAGGGTAGATTATACCAACACCCTTGAGTTTTGCCTAAATTATAGAGATATCTATTGAACCAAAACTAATCACACTGACACTTCTTGCATTTAACTCTATTCATTTTTTGTTTAAAATGACGAAAATAGCCTATTTAATGTTAGCCATTGACTTACAAAATCAAATCACAACTATTGATTTGAACAAAAAAAAAACAAAAAAACCTACGAAAGCTACCTAGCCAAACAAGCCCCCCCCACCCCACCCCTGCCACCCCCTCCTCCCAACCTCCCCCCGACCATCCTCCACCTACACATCCAGCAATCACTCGCCTATAATCTACTCTCGACTTGCTACAAAGCTCACCGTTTGGCTGCCCTCCCTTATCTGCTCCTTTCGATGAAGCCCCTCGCTAACTCCTTTCGCTACAAAGCTGTCGTCGTCTGCCCTCATTACTGTCCATGAAGCTTGTCTCCCACTCCCACTCACCCCCAGTGCTCACACCCCAACCCCCATCCGCTCTAGTTGCCTATCACCATAGGCCCATCAACGGTGAATATTATTTGAAAAGAACATACACACTTTTTTTACCGTGGTAGTATGATTGATGGGCCCTTTCCTCGTTTCCTCCCTTTCAACCCCCACGCCATCTTGCCTTCTCCTCGATGCCTCCCACATGTCAGCATTAGCAACCCATCAAGAGAAAGAGAAAGAGGCAAGAGGGTGAGAGAGAGAAAGTGTTTTTTTTGCTTCCTTGATAATTTTTTTAACTTTTAATTTGTGATTTTGATTAGAATTAAAAATGTGGATTGGGATATTATATGTTTGGGGAATTAATTGTGGACTTTTTTTGGACTATATAATTTTAATCTTTGTATTTTATCTTATTTTGGACATAATGGTTTTCTTTGGAGAAAGAGAGAAGGAAAAGAAAAATATTTTATCTTTTGTTACAGTGAAATTTATAATTACAATGTGTGCACATTATTAGAACTTATTTTTAATGTGAAAGAGGGATAAAACCATCAATTCTTGGCACATAATTAAACTAAAATTTTTTTTTAGTGGATAGAGGAGCATTTTTAATATTTTGAACAAAATTAACAATCAACTCACATTTAACTAACATATGGATTCTCTCTACAAAATTTTTCAACAATCAAAGAGTGTCAGTATGATTAGTTTTAGTCTAGGAGATGTCTCTATTATTTGGGTAGAACATTAGGGATGTCAACATAATTTGCCCTATACAGAGTTTGTAAATGAGAAAGATAAAGAGATAGAAGAAAGTGGCTTGGAGTTTTAATATGAATGAGAAATTTGTACATTTTTAGAAAACAATCTAAACAAGAAAAAGTTCATCATTTTTTTTTAATTTTTAACATTAGATGACAATTTTTGAAAATCGTCACCTAATATGGCATTTTGGATAACAATTCCAAAAAACCGTCATCTCATATGCACGTGTAAATTTTTGAAACACGAAAATCTTCGTGTTGCGTTTTTTTAATATTAGACGATAGTTTTTAGTACCCCAAGTTGTTTAATCCATAAATTGTTGTAGTGAAAGTGTTTATTCATGCAACACTGAAAAAAGTTATGCTACACTATCATTCATATTACATACTTAATTCATACCACATTTAAACATTTATAGCATTTATAAAAAAATAATAACAAGTTTCAAAAGATGGCATTTATAAAAGGTCCCCATGAATATAAATTAAATTGAAAGAAAATGTAACCAAGCAAATTTTCACTAATGTTATACAAGAACAAAAATATTGATGTGGATGGAGTTTTCTAGGTTTTGACTTACGGATAATGTTAACGAAAACGTCAATCTTTGACAAATTTTTCAGGAAAGAATGGATATCTTAAAAAAAGATTTTTTTTTTTTTTTTTTTTTTTTTTGTAAAAAAA
>CAMOHE010053996.1:0-34009 GCA_946598075.1 Artocarpus hirsutus
ATGTAATTTTCGTAATTTCTTAATTGCCAAACTCGGTTTTGTTAGGCAAGAAAACAAACTTGGATATTTTCCCTTTTTCTAGATTAGGTTAGGCGCATTTTAAGGGATAAAATTAGCTACTTTCCTTTTATGTTATTTCTATTAGATGAAAGCCAGCAAAGTCAGATTTTAGGGCTTAATTTCGCATGGGAAAACGTCAATTAAGGGATTTTCTAAGTCAACATTCAATTAGGGATTCTTTTGGGCTGAAAATCGTTCCTATATAATTGTAAACAATTCATTATTCTAATTTTAATCAATCAAATCATTATTCACGACTTTGGGTGAGACTTTCTTGCGTTCTTCTTATTTTCTTGAGAAGACTCTTTGAACTTATCAAGATTAATCTTGTGGAGTTCAACAAACAGACTTATCATCTAGAATTTAAGTGTTCTTGCAAATTCTAGGTGTGGAGTCTTCCTATCTGTGGTTCTTGGTTCGTGTCTCTTTAGATTACGGGTCAAGACTCAACAAACGTGTGTCTTAAGGGATTAGGGGTTCGATTTCAGATTTGGTGTCGGGTCTTGTCGTGTTAGTCGGCAGGGTTCATATCACTTTCTCGTGGAGACTTTTCTTTCTTATGTGTCTGAATTTGAAGCTTGTATTGCATCAGGCGTGCCTTTGACTTTGTAGTAAAAGATCTTTCCAACAAGTTCCACATCTCAGAGGAGGTGTCATAACATACCATATTGAGCAAAACTCCATCACTGATGGAGGAAAGTAGCCAAGAGGCCAAGAAAGAGTCTTGGCAGTGCTAAGCAATGTAGTCAGGATTCACCGATCTTGGTCGCCCATTGATAGAGGGCAAGAGCTCATTTAGACAGGGATGGGTACGCAAGAGAAAACCATCGAGACCATATCCTCTAACAGCAATAAAAACTTGCTAACGTCGTACCAGACTACTAATTTAGACGAAATACAGATAAACTGTTTGGTAGGAAAAGGTGGTTGATTTTGAGGTCAATGTTCAAGATGATTTATCGGTTTCCATTTTAGTCCTGAGTCAGTGGAGCTGGGTTTTTAGTTTAGCCATGGTTTGGATTTCTATGAGATGAGGCACTCTGATACCATGAAAGGTAAAGGCAAAATCTAAAAAAAATGAAAAAAAAATTTGAATTGTATTGATTTCAGCGGAATAAGCAAATAATGATCACATCCTTATATAGAAGGAAATACACTGAAAAGAAGAATAATTTTGTATAGGGCTGTGCATGTGTTGAATTACAAGATGTTAGTGAATTCATAGCAATCCTCATGGTCTACGAGGAATCATCAACGGTAAGAATAAGTGGATAAAAATGAGTAAGAATGACGGTTATTGAGACCTAAGAAAGAGAAGGGGCATTTAAGAAAATTGGTTTAAAGAAGAAGTATTTTTTGACAAGTAGACCAAAAAATTTCATAATTGGTTAAATGGCTTAAATGCCATGTCATCAATGCAGCTAAGAAAAAAAGAAGAAAATTTGCCATGTAGAAACGCCACCTTAGCAACAACAAGAAAGTTTTAAAAAAAAAACCCCAATCCTTAGTTTTTTACGTTTTTTCCTTCCTTTCCCCTGATCCCCAGCCATTCCAAACCAAACAAATGAATTTAACCAACTGATTTCCCCAAAATTATTCCAATTCTTCCCTCGTCTCTAGCCTTCCCAAGCTCCACTGAACTTCTTCTTCTTTTCTTCTTCAATTGAGTAGGTCAGCCCTTTGCAGTAACTCTTCTTCTTCCATGTCTTCTTCTCCGTCTTCTTCAATCCTAAATCCCTGGCAGGTGGTCTCCATTGATAACACCAGGTATTTCAGATGGGAATTTCTTTCTTTAGTTCCAAATCTTTTATTTCTTTTTATGGCAACACTCGATCTTTGAACAAATGGGAATTTTGAATTTTTTTCTTTTCTCAAACACAAATAAAACTCTGGTGAATCAAGTTTTAATCAGATTTGTCCATTTTAAACATTGTCGAAATCGAAATCATATAACCCTTTATTCAAGGAGAACTTTAGTAAATCTATGTAGAACCTTTTTCTCTACTCAAACTTAAGGTACTTGGATAATTCAATTGATTTCTTTGGGAGTTCTTTATGCTAGTGAAAAAGGGTAATAAACAAGAAAGATAAAGAGGTCTGAAGATTTGTTCTTTAAGAAAAGGAGATAGAGTTAATTAAAAAAAGTAAAACAAACAAAGAAAATGAAAAAAATAAATAAATAAAGGAGGGTCCATTATATATTAATTTCTATTTTCTGTGGGTGAACCATTTTGGGTAGGTAGATTATGAGATTAAATAGTTGTGATATTCTTGTTTGAAAAAAAAAAAAAAACTCAGAGAGAAGGGATTTGATCTCTAAAATCAATCTATACTAGAAGAGGTGAGATATATTTATGATATTTCTATATTAGACAAATTAATGTATCACTCATTAAATCATGTATCTTTGTTGATGATCAGATTGAAACTACTTGATACATGCAGTTTTTCCCCTAAATAGGGCTACCTATCACCTAATAACAACCACAAATTTACCTATATCTACTTAATTGTTGATAGCATTCGTTGTTATTCTTGCAATGGTGCTTTGTTTTGTTTGGGTTGGAATTGTAAATAGCATCTTTTGATTGAAGTAGAATTGAAGATTTGCCTAAAAGTCATTATTTGTTTATTTATTTATTTGCAGTTCTGTAACTAAATGGCTTCGTTATCAATTTATTTCGATGTTGAAGGACGTTGGAATGAATTAGAAACTTATTGGGTATGGTGTAAGGAGCAAAGTGAAACGAAAGAAATTATGTTAAAAGAAGAAAGTCCTAAGTTCATCACGTTGGTTAACAAGATTTGTATAAAAGCTGGAATTGATCGAGGAAATAAATCATTGAAGATAACCCACATGCCACCAAAACACTCTAATAAGATGAAGCCGATTAGAATTTCTGATGATGATGACTTGTTAGTTTTTAAGGGGTTATTTAAGTACAGTGGTAACACAATACCTCTACATGTTCAGGTGGAAGAAGAAGATATGAATTGTGTTGAGTGACAGATTGTAGTTCGTGAGGAGATTGCCTCGACTCCTATTAATGAAGCTGAAATTTAAAGAAATCTACCAGATGATGAATTTTTTTTATTGTAATTTAGTTGATGCATCTTTAGACGAGAATCCCTTAGCTCCTAACAATATGGGTCCACTTTTTCTGCCACAACTACTCATGATTTTAAATGAAAGAGAAGTCGGATCATCCTCAACTTTCTATAGTTTTACATTCAACGATCACTACAAAAAATTATTAATTACACGACCTTTATTTCATGACCTTTATTTCACGACCGTTTCCTAAAAACTGTCATGGTAAGGTCAAAAAAGCGCGGCAAGTTATGCCAGCGAAAACGAAGACCGTTGTGGGAGGAGGGAGAGATACCATGACTGTTTTCTCAAAAAACCATCGTGGAATAAGAGAGATACCATGACGGTTTCTTGAGAAAACCGTCGTGGTATCTAAAATATACCATGATGGTTTTCTCGAGAAACCATTATGGTATATATTGATACCACGACGGTTTTCTCAAGAAACCATCGTGGTATCTCTCTTATTCCACGAGGGTTTTTTAGAAAATCGTCATGGTAGTGTACTTAATACCCACTTTCTAACCTCGACATTCAGACACATTTCAAAAACACACTTCACAAATACAAATACAGACCCGTCTGAATCAGCCACTATCGTCTCTCTCCGCCTCCACACGCCTTAATCTCATCCCAAATTGTAAGTTTTTGTAGAAATTGATAAATAGTTGTTGATTGTGATGTATAATTAATTCGAAATTGATAAATAGTTGTTGATTTTGTTGTTTATTCCATGAAGTTTGTATTGTGGATCATGGGTATGATTTCTTCGTTTTATAATGAGTACGTGTAACTTGTTTTATGGGTGATTTTTTTTTATGATTAATTAATATATGTAGGTGGGTATATCTATAAATTGTGAAATTAATTTTAATTGAATATTTGCTATTTATTATTTTGATTTAGGAATTACAAAATGGATAGGAAATGGATGTGGGATTTTCAATTGTCTAGAAAGTACGTGAATGGTGTGAAAGAGTTCTTGGATTTTGCCAAAAGTCATGCAAATGGTGATAAAATTCGATGTCCTTGTGTTCAATGTGGAAACCATAGATTGCATCTAATTACAATTGTTAGAGGACATTTATTTCGAAGTGGAATCATAAGTAGTTATCAAACGTGGTATTTTCATGGCGAGTCTAATTTCAATCCAACTTTACTAAGTAAAGAAAAGCAAGCTATTGTGAAGGATAAAGACAATATGATTGAAATGGTCAATGATTTAGAAGAACACTTTGTGCACCGTCTGGATTTATTTGAGACAATGATGAATGATGCAGAGATACCCGTATATGAGGGGTGTACCAATTTCACTAAAATGTCTACTTTAGTTAGATTATGAAATTTGAAAGCGTCGAGTGGTTGGTCAAATTCTAGTTTCACAAAGCTGTTTTAATTTTTAGGAAGGCTTCTACCAGAGGGTAATAAATTACCAACTAGTATGTATGAGGCTAAGAAGACTTTGAGCACTTTGGGAATAGATTATGAGAAAATTCATGCATGTGAAAATGATTGTGTTCTCTATAGGCATGAGTATGAGGACGAGAATTATTGTCTAGTTTGTCAACAAGCAAGGTGGAAGAAAAGAAAGGAGTCAAAAGACGGCAAGAATGGAGTGCCAAAGAAAGTGTTATGATACATTCCACCGGTACCACGTTTGAGGCGTTTATTCGGAAACCTAGAACATGCCAAGAATTTGACATGGCATCATGACAAATGGGTGCATAATGGTATGCCTAGACACCTGGCAGATTCACCACAATGGAAGACTTTTGAAGCCGATCATCACAACTTTAGTGCGGATCCAAGAAACCTAAATTTTGCTTTGTCGACGGATGAAATGAACCCATATGGTAACATGAGTAGTAGGCATAGCACTTGGCCCGTAATACTTGTTAACTATAATCTCCGTCCGAAGATATGCATGAAGCGGAAGTTTTTAATGTTGTCTTTATTGATTTCGGGTCCTCACCAACCAGGCAATGACATTGATGTATACCTGGGACCGTTAATCGATGATCTAAAAAAGTTATGGGAAAAGAAAGTTGAAGTTAGAGATGCTTACCGAAAAGAGACATTCACACTTTGTGTGATGTTGATATGGACAATTAACGACTTCCTCGCATATGGCAATTTATCTGGTTATTCGGTGAAGAGTTCTATTGGTTGTCCTATTTGTATGATGGAAACATCTCACAAACGGTTGAAAAATGGAAAGAAAACTGTTTTTCTTGGTCATAGAAGATGGTTGCCAAGAGATCATCGATACCGCAAACAAAAGAAAGCCTTTGATGGCAACAGTGAAGAAAAAGACCCTCTGTGCCCTTTGACAGGTGAACAAATATTTGAAATGGTACAAGATATAAGAGTCGTATTCAGTAAGAGAAAACACGGTAAGGAGGAGACGCAAAATGATGGACCATGGAAAAAAAGATCAATCTTCTTTGAACTTCCCTATTGGAAGACACTTTTTGTTCGTCATTGCTTGGATGTTATGCATATTGAGAAAAACATTTGTGAATCCTTAGTCGGCACGTTGCTTGACATTCTGGGCAAGACAAAGGATGGTGAAAAAGGTCGGTTGGATCTCATGGAAATAAAGATTTGGCCTAATTTGTTTCCCGAGAGAAGAGAGAACTAGACTTACTTACGTTCGGCAAAGCACACGTTATCCAGAGCAAAAAAGAGAAAGCTCTATGAATGGCTTGCTTCATTAAAAGTGCCAGATGAGTATTCTTCAAAATTCAAAAAGTTGGTGTTGGTGAAAGATTTGAAACTTATTGGCATGAAAACACACGATTGTCATGTGTTGATGCAGCAATTACTACCACTTGCTTTGCGGGGAATTCTAACAAAGGATGTGAGATTTGTAATTTCTAAGTTGTGCTCGTTCTTCAATTCAATATGCACGAAGGTCATGATCTACTTGTGCTAGATTCACTGCAATCAGAGTTGGTGCAAACCTTATGCATGCTTGAAAAGTATTTTCCACTAGCATTTTTTGACATAATGATTCATTTAACGGTGCACTTAGTACGTGAAGTTAAGTTATACGGACCGATGTATTTAAGATAGATGTATCCATTTGAAAGATATATGAAGGTTTTGAAGGGCTATGTGAAGAATTGAAATAGGCTGGAGGGATGTATTGTAGAAAGTTACATAGCTAAGAAATCAATTGAATTTTGCTCCAAGTACTTATCTAATGCAGACACAATTGGGGTGCCAAAGACTATAAACATTAAGGCTAGGGGACTATCTATGGGCAATCCTTCAGCAGTAAGTCGAGAGGAGTAAGAGCAGGCTTGTCTTTATGTCTTGCACAATGCTAATGAAGTGGAGCCTTTCATTGAGGTGCATATGAACGAATTAAAAAAAAACATACCTAAAAAGAGCAAGAAATGAGAAATGGTTGCAAGATGAACACAACCGGACCTTTCGGTTGTGGATTAGAGCACACATCTATGGCAAGTGGTCCACATCACAAGATGGAGGCATGTCACAAGAGTTGAAGAACCTAGCTAGAGGTCCGTCATCGGTAGTTACAAGGTACACGTTATATTTCATAAATGGTTACACTTTCTACACTTGGGAAAGGGATGAGAAGCATCCGGTGCAAAATAGTGGTGTGACTCTCTGTGCAAAGGCTATGCATATTGCCTTCGCCAAGACAAGAACCGGTATATGGGACCATGAACTACTTTGGTTTCATTGAAGATATTTGGGAACTTGATTATGAGGGATTACGCATAGCACTTTTTAAGTGCAAGTGGGCTAACAATAGCTATGTTAAGAACGACGATTACGGCATCACGGTGGTTAAGTTTAGGAGATTGGGATACAAGAATGATCCCTTCATTATGGCATCACAAGCAATCCAAGTTTTTTATGCTATAGATCCCCAAGATATGGAGTTGTCTCTAATCGTCCCGACAAAGCCAAGAATAGTTATCGATGGTGAGGAAGTTGATGAAGATTGCGCAGACATCCCTTCATTCACAAATGGATTGCCACTAGTTGAAGAGATAGATAATTTTGAAGATGATATTTCGCACTTGCTTCGTGAAGATATGGAATGGATATGTAATGACGAACCAATGAAAAAAAAAGGTGAAAAGATAAGCATCAATAATTTGTATATATGTCAATTTACTTGTAACATTTTTTGGCAATTTACTTCATTTTTCAATCTTATGGCAATTTCTGTATATTGATCTATAGTTAAATTTCTAGTGAAAACAGAGATAAAGTATACATTCTGGGCTATTGGATGCTTAACACACGGGCTAACCACCCTGGGCAGCAAAAATATAATGTGTGTAAGAATGTTGCTAGATAATTTTTCCACGACGATTTCTGCCAGAAACCGTCGTGGAATATGATCTTCCATGACGGTTTTTGGTAGAAACCGTCGTGGTAGATCCTTCTTCCACGATGGTTTCTACAAGAAACCATCGTGGTAGCTTCCCCTGTACTACTAAATTTTGTTTCAAATTTTTGAAATCCACGCCACCCACACCCATTATATGTGCGCTCAAACCTTCCTTGTATGTGGACCAAAACGACACTGCTTTGAGGTAAGAGGGATGACATTGTATTGCGCATGAGTGTTATCAAGAACTAAAAAAAATCTTTTGTTTATAAAATTAAAACCACAAATGAGGGTGGGGTTGGAGTTGAAATTAAAGTCGAGGACATAGTCTTGGTTGAGGTCAAAGTTAATCTCGATCCCAACCACCTCGTTCTCAACCTTGGACCCAACCTACTCCTTCAATTTTGACCCTATCCTGCATCATCTCCTAATCCTGATGGCCCTAAATCCAAGCCATACTTTAACCTCTATCTCCAAATAAGAAGTTTTTGTTTCCATAATTAACACATCATATAACAAAATAAGCCCCTTGTTTGGTTCCTTGGTTTGAATGTGTTAATTTGAACAAGAAAATTGGAATTGTGTAGTTTAAAAGTAGTTCGAATTAATATTTGGATGCGCAATTGAGTTATTAATTTGAATGAAAAATCCAAACTAAATTCATGCTTGGTTGAATATTAATAATTCTAGTTTGAAGCATGTAAAATTTATTTAAATTAATAATAAATATGAAATATTAAAAAAAGAATTTATTTAACTTAAAATAATATAAAATAACAAAAGTACATTTTATAAATACAAATATATGAGAGTGAAATAAAATTTGATGATATAAATTCATCTTGTAAAAGAAAATATAAAGATAAATTACTTTCTTGAAACGTTAATGTCCAATTAGACCTTCCAAAAATATAAAATGCCTAAAATATATATTTTCATCTCTTCAATTTCTTTTCTTGTGTGCTTTTATATAAAAATAATAGTGATACTAACTTTAATCCTAACTTGTGTACTAACTTATGAATTGTCATGTGTTTGTTGATAGGTATTTAAAAAATTACTATAGGCTGTATCTACCAATGAATTAAAAGATTACTATAGGTTGTTGTGACCCATGGCCCAACGACCAGTTGATTTCGCCCTTCCCATTCTCCGATAATGGCAACCTATCCCTCGTTTTCAACTTTTTTTTTCTTTCCTTCTAACTCTTCGAGCCTCCTCCCACCCCCTACTCTAGTAAACCTAGCAAAGCCAACCACCTAGGAAGTTGTTGCCCATGCCGAATTCCGTCATTGCCCATGCGGACATTCGTTTCAATCAGAGGCACCATCGAATCCCTCACCATTGCCGATCACAGTGTAGGTGCTATTTGAATCACAAAGGACCGTCGGGGGTAGGGTAAGGCAGGGCCAGGCTGTTTGTGGTCATCGGTTATAGGGCTCAACAATGGAAGGTGGGGGCTCAGCATTTTTTTTTTTGGGAATTTGATGGTTTTTTATCCTAATTAATATAATTAATAATTATTATTATTTAAATTAAATCTAGTTTTATTTATGTTAATAATTTTTATTAAAAAATATTGTTTTTAAAAACATACCACTGTATATAACCAAACACAATTTCAAAAATTGTTTTAGCACATTTCTCAAAACATTTTTATTTTTAGATTTTTCAAAAATAAATCCAAAATGAAAATACTACTAAATGGCCCTGACATATTTAGGTTAAAATTTAGTAAATGATGTTATATAGTTTTAAAATATATAGTAAATAGCATATCATGAGAAATTAAATAATATCTCATGAGAAATTGAGAACAAAAACCCTAAAATACCCCCAACTTTTTCTCCTTTATACTCTCACCTTTACCCTTCGTCGGCACGCCAGCGATTGGAAAATACAGTATTGCTCTTGTAATACTATATTACTATATAAATACAAAAATTCACTAGTGACTTTGTCAGACTGTCGACGGCTAAGAAATACAAAATTAACATGGCAATATAGTATCACCGTGCAAATACAAAAATTTACTCGCAACTTCATCGACAGCAGGAAATATAGTATTACTCTGATAATACTGTATTATCATGTAAATACAAAAACACCGATCGCTTCACTAGAATGCTGGCGACTGAGAAGTATAATATTTCTCTAGTAATACTGTATTACCATATAAATATAAAATTTCACTGATGACTTCGCTTGATAGCAGGCAGCCAAAAAATACAGTAGTACTCAGTAATGCTGTATTACAATACAAATACAAAATTTACCGGCGACTTTGCTGAACTGTGGGCGATTGAAAAATACAGTATTAACCTGGTAATACTGTATTACTATGTAAATATAAAATTCACCAGTAACTTTACCAAACCATTGGCGATCAGAAAATACAATATTAACCTAAAAATATTATATTTACACGTAAACTAAAAATTTCACTGGTAACTTCACTGGATTGCTGATACAACATTAGCATAGAAATACTATCATTGTCGAACCATTGGTGACGGTAAAATACAGCATTAACAGAGAAATATTATATTTATATATAAATACAAAAGTATACTGATGGCTTTGTTGGACATCACCAGTATCAACAACAGCATTAACATAGAAATATTATATTTATATGTAAATACAAAAGTATACTGATGGCTTTGTTAGACATCAACAGTATCAACAACGATACTAATGATCGTAAAATACAGTATTTACTTTGTGTTTACATGTAAATACAAAAATTTAATGATATTACCAACACTGATGACATTGTTGGCGTCTAAAAAATACCGTATTTATTTGTTAATTTTGTATTTACCTCCCCAAACTCACAAAAAATTCAAATATTTATCTTTTTTTCTTTTTTTTTTCTAGATCCATTTGTTCACCTCCCACTCTCAACTGGATATCTATATCTATATATATATATATATATATATAAATGTTCAATATAAGGTTTGATTCAATGACAATATACTTAAAGTCTATTCAGCGTGCTTGTTTCAACAAGTCAACATTTAAGTGTACAAATAAATAGGCCTGGATATTACGCAAGGGCGATAATGTTGGATAAAAATGTATAGTTAGAACTGTTTTTAATATAATATATAATAATTTTATATTATAATAATTTTTTTATTGTTATTGTAATATATAAGAGTTTTATATTATGTTTTACAAAAAGAATGTGGTGTATACCACTCGTAGACAGGAAAATTTGAAAAAAAAAGTTAAAAAAATTTAAAATTAGATAAATGATCTTTTTTTTTTTGCATTAAAAAAAGATTTTTTTTTAACACTGAAACTGTTCTAATTTTTTAGAAAAAAGAAAAAAAATATTGTATCGAAGAGAGAAACCCAATCATAATAAAAATAATAAAAAAAACTAAAACTGTTTTGACAATCCAAAGTTAATTTTTTGATACAAAATTAAAAAAAAAAAAAAACATTTGCCTAAAAAAATTTTTTGGACGGACTAGATGTCCAAACGTCCCCTCGCAGACGGCCAAACACAAGGATAGATTAGATTAGGGGCAGTTACACAGCGCCTTTCTAGTGAAAAGCTTTGCCCCTCTGTAAATCAATATCCTCCACGACAATACTTTTCTTTCTTCCCTTCATTGGACCACCACACCATCGTCGGATCTGCTGTCAATCAACAAATCTAGACATCGCCAATCTTTCAAAGCAGCGCCATCATCCCAATCCGCCGTAGATCCAAGAACCCATTCGTCATCGACGATGCTCTACATCGATCTTCACTAACGCGATCCTTGACAACCTTTTCAACGCGATAGATCGGCCATCTTCTCCATCGCGATAGATCAAGAAATTAGGAGAAGAGCTGGACGTTGTGGCCCCAATTGTGGCTTCGGTGGTCGTGAACTTGCGAGCTAGATTCGACCTTGCTCCAGGGTGAGGGACCTGCTGAAGATGCTAACAACGGTGGTCAAGATTAGTGGTTCTGTCGAAGATTATAGACAAGATCGACGGCCGAAGCTTTTGCCATTGATGCAGGAGGAGAGAGAAGGGAAACCAGAGGAGAGAGAAACATGGGGAGAGGGGAAATAGAGGAAAGAGAAATGGAAGTGAGGAGAGAGAAAGGAAAAAAGATCAGATTTGACTGTGGAGTATTTTTGAGTTTTGGTTGCTTTAAAGTATTGATTTATTCAAAAATGCTGTTTAATTTACAATCTTAAAACAACCGACATTATTTACTAAATAATTGAAAAAATATATTATTTGATATAGTTTTTTATAAATTAATAATATTAGAGTTAGTATTTTTAAAGCATATAATTACAATTTAAATATAATCAATACCAACCCATTAAAATAGGCAAGATAACCTAAAAAAAGAACAATTAAAAGCAATTTTTCATATTATCTTATCTAATTTTTCATTAAAAAAGGAAATAATTTTGTTAAAAAAAAAAGAAAATAATTATCTTATCCAACCAAAAAAATAAAAACAAAACTCATGATGAAAAAAATAAAATAAAACCAAGCACAACTATAATAAATTAAAAGAATAATAATTACCGTGAGAATATAAGTAAAATTCTAAAATATATATGAGGTACGCAAGAATCAAAGAGGGAAAAAAAGTCGTAGAACACATTCCTTGACCCCCGGCCCCCATCCCCAACCGTCGACGTACCATCCCATTCTCCAATACCCTGTGCGAACTGCGAAGCGATCCGTCCCCCAAGAAGAGCAGAGCAGAGCGTTTGTGCCGTTTTTGTTGCGAAAGAAAGCCCCGAGCCGAATCAAGCCCCCAGCATTTGGTCAGCTAATCTTTCCTTCCTCCTCCCGAGCAGATTTCAAATCACCTGTAAGTCAAGCTCCTCCTTCATGGTTAATTTTTTGTTCTTAGTTTATTTTTCTTTTTGTAATTTTTGTTTGACGTTGGGATTTTGTGGTGGAAAAACCCAGAAGAGAGGATGTGAACGTTTCTGTTATGACCATTTGTTTCCCATTGCGTCTATCATTATGATGGGATGGGATTTCATTGATCTTACAATTTTCAAAGTGGGTTGCTTTGGAATGGAAATCAGATATAAATTATTGGATTTTTGTGTTTCAAATTTTAATCTGAAGTTTCACTTTTGGAGTAGAAATTAGTTTATGGAATTTGTTTTATCGGAGAATTTGTTGATTTGTGATTTTGATGTTTTTGGCATTTGTTTGGTTGTTGAAAACTGCTATTCTGATTTTTGGTCTATATTGGTGAAAATTGCTATTTTTAATTAGTTTTTGTGTTTAGCTATTTGTAATTTTTTTGTTGATTATTTTACTGTGTTTGAAAAATTGATATTAGTTTGATTTGTTTTAAATTGTTGTCAATTGGATTGTGTGATTAGTTGGATATTCTTAAAAATTCGTATTTGCAAGGTTTGTGAAATTAGTATGATATTTGTCGGAAATTGGTATGATTATGGTGTTGTAAAATGTTTGATTTGTATGGTTTTATTTTTTTTTAACATCAGAATTGCAAGCAATATGTCCACAGAATTCGACAATGTAATTTTAATCTTCATATTAATGCTTATATTTTTAGATATATGTTCTGACTTACTTTGCAATATATAATGCTTCTAGATATACTTTGGTATAGATATGTTTCTGTATAGCATGCTACTTTAGTGGATGGAGAACATCCCTGTTATTTCAAATGTTACAAGTATGAATTGTCCAACAATATTACCTTTGAAAAGGGACTTTATAGAGGGGGAAAAAGAAAAGGAAACATTTTCTGATGTGGGGAGGCAAAATTTGGACATTCTAAATATATTCAACAGTCAAACTAGGGTTTCTTTCGCAGCGAGCTAACGAAGGAAGGAGGTGCCTCTGTAATTTTTTTTAAAAAAGTCAAGGAGTGTTGAACTTAATTTATTTTGGTTAACTGAGCATCTAGTTTTTAGGCAAAATAAAGGGGGTTGTAAGTTTCAAAAGCCCTTAATTCGAGGCTTACTCCTTGATCTTCCTTAGGCTTACACATTGCCTCAATTAGACAAAATGAAACCACTAAAGAAATAAAAATAGAACCGAAAGAGTGAAAACAAAGGATTTTGAGGGAGAGAGAACTAGAACTCTTGAACTCAAGAGGATGAAAGAGATAATCTTTATATGCATTCATAAGCCAATAGGCGTTTGGATTGTTTGTTTGAATTGAGAATAGTGTAGCAATTCAAATTCTCTAAGGGAAAACACTGTTAAGAAACTATTTCATTTTGAAACTTTTTTGTTCGAATTGGTGTTTCCAACACCCTTCAACTCTTTGAATCGAATTTGCAATCATTAAGCTATTTAGAGAATCAAAATGAAAAGATAAGAAGGCTTAATTGTATAATAAATATTTATAATGCTTGGAGATAAACATAGTGTTATATTCAAAATTTAAAACTAAAAGTTAAAGATAAAATAGCTCGTTTAGGAACATAGTTCGAGTCAAAGGTTTGAACCTAAAACACTATAGCAAAAATTTTGCGTGTGCGTGAGAAAAACATCGTATTATACCATGTTCCCAAACAGGCATATCCTCATAGATAAATGTACCGTTCAAAATTTTATACTATGTTTGGCAAAAATGGTCTAAATCACTTTCTCAGGTACAAACAGTATAAAGTTTTTACATGCTACAGTAACAATAAAAAAAATCGCTACAATGTAAAGTTCTCACATGCTACGTAAAAACAGTTCTAACCACCCTGCTAAACACAAGTTTAAATTCCTAGTATTATTGTCCTGTTCTACATTAGTATTACTACTATTATTATTTTTTTAATTGGTCTACCTAGTTAGGAAAGATTCTTGTTTCCTTTAACTTATTGATGTAAAAGTTGAGTGTATAAGGCTGATCGTCTTGCTATTCGTCTGACTAAGGTCTGAAGCAGTGAAAGTTTGCAAGGCATTTTCTCTTTTTAACTGTTATCTTACATTTGGTTTGCATATGTACTTCCATTTACATGATTATGGAGTAACGTCATTATGTTTTCACTAGTGGAAGTTGAAGTATATTACGGGTATGATTGTGTGTTGCTAACAAAGTTGTCAGTGTATGTTTTTGGAGTCGCTGACGCTGCTATTATCTTCTATCAAGTTTCTGGTTAAAGCGTCACTGTCCATTGTTTTTTATTTGGCAGCTATGCAGAGCCAGCTTGTGTGTAGCGGGTGTAGGATTATTCTTCTTTATCCTAGAGGAGCTACAAACGTTTGTTGTGCATCATGCAACACAGTTACCTCAGTCCCTCCTCCCGGTATGTTACTTTTATCTCAATGTCAAATTTGTAAGTGTCAATTTCATTAAGTGCATACTTGAGTTTTCATGTTGCTTTGTTTTCTAAAGCTTTTGACTTGAAATGATTCAGTATATAGTGGAAATTCTGAGCTAACTTTTGAGAATCAATGACCCATGCCTTATAAGGGCGTACTTTTGAGTTCTAGAACAGTTATATAGATTTGCTTGCTCTAGAAAAAGTGCAAGAACGGATATTTTTTCAAAAGAAAATGATGGAAGAGATAAGGAAATGATCCACAAGACTAGGAAATAAAAGAATGAAGGATCTACCAAGAATAAAAGGCATTGTTTTCTCCTACCCAGACGTCTACATCTTTTCGTTGGCTTCTTTAATAACCTGCATGAATGAAACAAAGTGTCTTTCAATTTTAGATTTTTGCCACAAGATAAAATGTGTGTGTAACTTACTATGCTGGGCAGAAATATGAAAATAAAATGAACTCTTGTAAATATTAGGTAAAGATTTATGAGCGAAAAATTATTCTACTCAATCTTATTAACCTTGAACGAGAATTACAAAATATATAGACCAGGGAAAGAACTAATTTCCCTGATTTCCTCTATGCAGAGAACAAAATCAGGGATAACAACTTCCTAAAATTAAGGGATCTTCTAATGATCTTCTAATCTAATGGAATCAATTTAAACTAATTTCTTTATTCTAATCTTCCAAATTAAAAAAAATCCTAGCTGTTCCTTGGAATTAGGAACCGTATTTCAACACTCCCCCTCAAGCTAGGCAGTAGATGTCAATCATGCCCAGCTTGTTCTTCAAGTTCTCGTAGTCATTCCGAGGAAGAGCTTTGGTCATAATGTCTGCTATTTGAAGATGAGATGGGATGTACTCGAGCTTGACAATTCCTTCAACTTTCTCCTTAATAAAATGGCTGTCTATCTCCACATGTTTAGTCCTGTCATGGTAAACCGGATTTTTTGCAATACTAATGGCTGCTTTGTTCTCACAAAACAACTTCAATGTGTAGTCTTTTGAAACACCTAGTTCCTTGAGCCTTTCCAGCCAAATTCCTTCACATATACCTTGTGACACAGCTCTGAATTCAACTTTTGCACTGCTTTTGGCTATTACAGACTGTTTTTTACTGCGCCATGTGACCAAGTTTCCCAAACATAGGAGCAATCACTAGCGGTTGATCGCCTGTCAGTTATAGATCCAACCCAATCTGCGTCAGTAAACGCTTCAACATTCTTGTTGTCATTTTTCTTGAATAGTAATCCTCTGCCAGGAGCTTTCTTGAGGTACTGCAAGATACGACGTACAGCCTTCATATGCTTCTCGGTTGGATTATTCATATAACAACTTACCGCACCCACAAAGAATCCAATGTCTAGTCTAGTATCGGATAAGTAGATTAACTTTCCCACTAGTCTTTGGTAACGGTCTTTATTAGTTAGGGGACTGTCTTCTTCTTCTCCCACTTTCCGTGTTGGTTCCATTGGAGTGTTTGCAGGTTTGCAGCCGAGCATCCCTGTTTCCTTGAGGAGATCCAGTACATATTTGCGTTGTGAGACAGAGATTCCTTGTCTAGACCTAGCTATTTCCATGTCGAGAAAGTACTTAAGATAGCCGAGGTCTTTAATTTCAAATTCGCTTGCCAGAAGTTTCTTGAGTTGATCTATCTCCTCTACATCATTACCGGTAATTATGATGTCGTCGACATATACTATGAGGAGAGCTGTCTTCTCAGCTGTAGAATGCCTGACAAACATTGTATGATCCGTTTGACGCTGAAACATTCCGTGTTTCTCAATACTTTAGTTAATTTGTCGAACCAAGCACGAGGAGATTGCTTAAGACCATATAGTGACTTTAACAGTTTACACACTTTGCCTGAGTTCTCGTGTTTCAAATTCAGGAAGGATTCTCGTATAAACTTCCTCCTACAGTTCACCATTTAGAAATGCATTTTTTACATCTAGTTGGTAGAGTGACCAATCTAGATTAACTGCTAGAGATAAGAGGACCCTTACTAAGTGCAACTTTGCAACTAGAGCAAATGTTTCTTCATAATCAATGCCATACGATTGAGTGTATCCTTTAGCCACTAGTCGGGCCTTATACCTGCTTACACTTCTATCAGAATTGTATTTAACAGAGAATATCCACTTCCAGCCGACTGGATACTTCCCTTGTGGCAATTCTGAAATTTCCCAAGTTTTGTTCTTTTCCAATGCCTGGATTTCTTCATCAACAGTTGCCTTCCAGTCAGGGTATTGAAAAGCTTCTCGTACATTTGTAGGAATTGGAATGCTAGCAACAGATGTCACAAGTGCTCTGAATTTTGGTGATAGTTTTTCATAAGAGACTTGCTTTCCAATAGGATGGAGTGTGCATGAGCGAACACCTTTCCTTAAGGCAATGGGCTGATCATCATCATTAGGATCCTCAATAACAACAGAATCAACATTTGTATTACCTGAGTGTGGTTTGGCAGACTTTGGATGCAGTTCAGATTCTTGACATTGCTTTGGTGATGCGCAGGTCTCTTAATCCTTTTTAGTTTGAGGTCGTGGCCTTCTTGAGTATACTATAACTTCATTACGAGCTGGTATAGTTTTCGAAGTCACTGGAGACGGCAGTGTTACTGGATGTTGAACTGGTGGTTGAGATTTCTTAGGTTCGAGTGGATTATTGGAAACAGACGACTCAAGAGGATTAGTTGGAGTGGACGACAATGGACCAGAATTGGGTGACAATGAAATGGAAGACAATGGACCAGAATTGGGTGACAATGAACTGAACTCAGGTGACAAAGGGACAAACTCAAGTTCTCAAGATTGATATTCAAAGGATAAATTCTCCCCCTGAATACCAAGCTTGGGATAGAAAGGCTGATGTTCAAAGAAAGTGACTTCCATGGAATTAAATAATTTTTTAGTGGTAGGACAAAAACACTTATACCCCTTTTTATTCGGTGAGTAACCAAGGAAGACACATTTTAATGATTTTGGATCTAACTTGCTTTGATGTTGATTTTGAGGTATATGTACAAAAGCAGTGCACCCGAAAACCTTAAGAGGAATAGATAACATGAGTCTACTTTTTGGATATAAGTGAGAAAGTGTTTGACATGGTGATTGAAAATTGAGTACTTTAGATGGAATTCGATTAATTAAAAAGGTTGCAAAGTGAGCGTTAGAGATCTTGTCACTTCTATCAGATGTTTATTTTTCCTTTCAGCGATGCCGTTCTGTTGTGGAGTTTCCACACAGGAACTTTGGTGTATGATGCCTTGCCTCTTGAGGTATGACCCAAGAATACTGTTGTAATATTCCCTTCCATTATCTGTCCGTTGAATCTGGATTTTTGTCTAAAATTGTGTCTGGATCATGGAATTGAATTCTTCAAAAATCCTTCCAACATCTGATTTTTCCTTCATAAAAAATACCCATGTGACAAGGGTATGGTCATCAATAAAGGTGACGAACCACCTAGAACCAGTTATGTTTTTGATCGTAGATGGCCCCCATGCATCGCTGTGAATGAGTGAAAAAGGGTAAGATGGTTTATATGTTAGAACAGGATAGATGCTTCGTTTATGTTTGGACAACTGACAGATTTCACAATGAAAAACTTTAGAATTTTTATTGAATAATGATGGAAACAATTTTTTAAGATACAGAAAATTCGGATGCCCTAGTCTATAATGCCATAACATGATGGCATTATCCTTAGTATTGCTAGAAGAAGAGACTACACAAGTTTCTTTCTGTGACTGCTTCTCTGAACCATCAACTCGTAGGAGGTAGAGTCCTGCGCATACTTCAGCACTGCCAATCCTCTTCCCTGAAGCCAAAGCCTGAAATTCACACATGTTGGGAAGAAATTTAGTAATACATTTAAGATCTTGATTTAATTTGCTTACTAAGAGGAGATTGCAATCCAGCTTAGGAACATGTAAGACTAATTTGAGTGTGATATCCTTTGAAAGAATAACTGAACTTGTACTGGCCACCCTTGAACGTGAGCTATCAGCTATACGGACAGTTGAATTGTCGTGACTTGGGAAATATTTATCAAACACACTAATATCCCCAGTCATGTGATCTGACGCTCCAGAGTCGACAACCCATGAATTTGCTTTCCCATTTCTAACACTAAGGGCATAAATAGCATTACCTTTTTCTGCCATAGTTGCAGTGCCAACTAAACTCCCAACATTTTGTAGAGTTTGTTGAAGTATTCTCTGTAAGGCTTCTAATTGTTCCTTGTTGAATGGGCTCGAATCAGATGCAGAGGTGCCATTTTCGTGATTGGATGGGGTGACATTGGCTGTGTTTCCACGGCTCTCCTTGTTCCAAGGCTTGTGTTTTACAGGTCTGCCATGTAAAATCCAACAATTATTTTTGGTATGGCCCACTTTCTTGCAGTGATCACACCAAGGCCGGTTCTTCTTTGACTGATTGTTGCTGCTACTGTTATTGGCATGCTGATATCCCTGTGTAACAAGTGCAAAGCCCTCAGTGTTTTGAGATGTGGATTGTGTCCCTAGCATAACTTTTCTTTGGCTTTTTCTTTCCGTACCTCAGAGCATGCTTCTCGCACGCTAGGGAGAGGCTTGGTGCTGAGGATCCTTCCACGAACTTCATCTAGGTCTAAGGTGAGTCCAAGGAGGAATTTATAGACTCTGTCCTGCTCTAGGAGTCTCTTGTATTGTTTTGCATCATTAGGGCATTTCCACTATATTTCCTCATAGATGTCCAGCTACTGCAAGTGACGTGTAAGAGTGTTAAAATACTCTGTAACTAATCGTTCTCCCTGTTGAAAACCATGGAGAATACTCTTGATTTCAAATATTGCTGAAGTATTGTCAACATTTGAATAAGTTTCCTTCGTTGCATCCCATATTTCTTTTGTTGTATTGTAATACATGAAGTTCTCAGCAGTTTCATTTGTCATGGAATTTAGCAGCCTTGACAATACCATGCTGTTCTCAAGTCTCCATGTCATGTAGGTGGGATCATCTTCATTGGGTTCTGTTATGGCACCAGTGAGGTACTCTTCTTTTCCTCTCCCACAGATGAAAATTCGAACGAATTGAGCCCATTGAATGAAATTTTGTCCATTGAGTTTGTGACCAGTGATGGGCAGAATAGTTCCTTCAGGCACACCAGCAGTCCCCGTGATGTTCGCTTCTGACTTGGACGTGAGTTTGGAGCTAGTGCTTTCTTTCCCGTTAACCATGATGATGAACGAGTATTGTGAGAAGATTTAGAAGTGGCCCAGATCCAGCTCTGATGCCATGAAGATTTATGAGTGAAAAATTATTCTACTCAATCTTATTAACCTTGAACGAGAATTACATAATACATAGACCAGGGAAAGAACTAATTTCCCTGATTTCCTCTATGCAGAGAACAAAATCAGGGATAACAACTTCCTAAAATTAAGGGATCTTCTAATGATCTTCTAATCTAACGGAATCAATTTAAACTAATTCCTTTATTCTAATCTTCTAAATAAAAAAAAAATTTCCTAGCTGTTCCTTCGAATTAGGAACCGTATTTCAACATTAGGAGTGGAGAAAGAAATGTGCCAAAAGAATACGGTGCACTTCGTAATTTATCCTTCATGAGAGCTTTAAGAGGAGAGATGCACAGGTGCATCGGGGAAACAGGTAGAGTAGCTGAATGCATCCATGTATATTATGTTATTAGCTGCATAATGTTTTTAGTTTCTTGTGACAGTAGAATGAAATGAAAATTTGACCATAGGCTTTGTCATCAAAACACTTGGGTGATGGCTTCAGTCTTTGTTTTGGTTTTACACTCTTTTAAACTTCAAAATACATGTCAACTCTTATACATAGGTATGCTGCAGCCGAATTGTTTTTGCCACCTTTTAGCAATTTGGCTGTAGCATTTTGGTTTAATTGTGTTTGTAAGGATGTTATTTTTACTATAGTTAGTGCATGATAAAGGAATAATCATGCCATAGAGATTTCTAGCTTTAGTCCCCTGCACACTTCCCGATATGTAGTGGAGCAGTCTGGCTTGGTGGTTGGGAGAGTTGGTATTGTGAAGGAAACAAGCTCATTTGATAGTAATTCAAGTGGCATGTTTGCTATTAACATTCATTTGCTGAGCATTGAGTGAGATATAATTTATTTAGGTCTTGACATGTCATGAAAAGTGCTCTATTATGCGATCTTATGGAACCAATAACAAAAAACATGTTTTTTTTGGACATCTTTGGGTTGAATTAAAGGATTTAACCAGACAATTAACACTTTTGTGGTATTAAATACCTGCAGCGATGGAAACGTCACAACTTATATGTGGAGGCTGCAGGACATTGCTAATGTATACACGTGGGGCAACAAGTGTTAGATGCTCTTGCTGTCATACCGTCAATCTTGTGCCAGGTGTTGTATATGCTATCTTGTTCTTAGTGAAATTTTTATTCCTGAAATGGACGCTATAAATGATATTTCTATTGTCTACTTTGTTTGACGCTACTTTACTCATAGTTTCACCTGCAAGAAGGTTTGATCATTTTACCTAATCTTTTACAAATAATAGTTGTCTTTTGGGACCCACGACTACTGCTTGAGGAATTGTGGTTAATCTCTGGTATGACATCATAACAACTTACTCATTGGACATATTATTCTCCATAAAAAAAGGAATGATTTAGCATCTCTTCAGAGGGATTTAATAGAAGTTATTTTGAGAGCATATCGGTATTTTCGGCTGAAATTGTATATATTTAATAAGCAGAGAAGGGAAAAAATAATTCTATAATGGCCATTGCGTGCTAAAAGCATATTAACTGGAAATTTATTTATTTATTCATTTATTGCAGTGGTAGAAGAACTGGATATCCTTTAGAAGCTACTTTACCTATTTTCACGTAGTCTAAACATTTTTCTTTCTTTCTTGAACATTACAAGCATGCTTTTGGTTTTGTAGTAGTAGTAGTAGTAGTGCAGAAGAACTGGAAATCCTTTAGAAGCTAAATTGAATACCTATTTTTACGTAGTCTTAACATTTTTCTTGCTTTCTTGAACATTGCAAATATGCTTCTGATTTATTGCTTCCTTGTATATGGCTTTTTTTCTAAATAGCATAGACAGAGCCTAACTTTTTTCGTCGAGGTTAAAGTTGGAGGATTTTCTTACGTCTATCTGTACAATTACGTCTACACATACACTTGTCTGCTTGCTTACCCTTTTTGGTTGTTCTTGTTTCCTTTTGTTCTGTGACTGAAAAGGACCCAATCAGGTAGCTCATATTAACTGCGGGAACTGCCGGACAACACTTATGTATCCATATGGAGCACCCTCAGTAAAGTGTGCTATTTGTCAATATGTCACAAATGTTGTAAGTACAAATGAACTTGATTAGTTGTTGATCGAACACTCTTGACATTTAAGTTTACTTCCCCAAGATTTTTATTTTATTTTATTTTATTTTATTTTTTGCAAATGCTGCTTTATTTTAGTGCTTCCATTTGTCACACACTTAAAAAGATCGTTACTTGCTACTGCACGTGCATGCACACTCACGCATCTGTTTTCCTAGTTATGAAGTTGAAAACCTTTTTAGGTCTGGATTTAGAAGACCATGTAGATTTACTCTGACAACATGCAGGACCTTTTTATTTTTTAACACCATTAAGACTAAAAATTCTCCTTCTTTTCCTCCTGCAAGTCTTGAGACCAAAAGCAAACTAACTTTGAAAAGACATTAAAATGGCGCAAATATCTTCCCTGTGCTTTATTACTTATCAATTAAGTTATTATGATCTTGCATTTAATTATTGAATTTTGGGTACTTTATTTCTCAAAGTAATATCTACCACAAGTGTGAGCTTAAATTTTATCAACACAATTGAAGCCACAAACCAAATTGTTCAACCTAAATCAATTTTCTTGTAATTTTAAAACATAATCTACACGCTTGTTGGTTTTACTGAATTTATCTGAATCACTTTAAATAGAATACACCCTCCCCACGGACTTTCGTGAAAATACTTTCTGCTCTTTTATTCTTGTAAACTTACCGGTTTCTGGTTTAACTTTGTGATAATATACGCTTACCAGTTTCTTGTGTCGAAGTTTATTATTTGCATCTATTTTTTCTCTCCTCTCTCTCTCTCTCTCTCTCTCTCTTTCTCTCTCTCTAATATTATCTTCTATTTCACAGATGGGCAACATGAGGGTTCCAATTCCAGTGCAGAGACCCAATGGAGCCAATGCAACAATTTCCTCCACTTCTGCTGTAAGTTCATGAAATTTTCTCCTAAATTCCCTTTTGACAGTACTTCAAATTTGATGGTTCTTATTTATCGTTTCCTTGCATTCCATTCAGCCCATGCCTCACTCACAAGGCCAAACCGTTGTGGTTGAGAACCCTATGTCCGTTGATGAAAGTGGCAACTTGGTTAGTTTCATTGCCGACTTCCTTTGAATCCTTTTATTGTTATTATTATTGCTCCTTAAATTTTCCTTTTAGTTTACCAACTACAGTCCTAATATCATGAGAATCCAAAATTTGCTAATAAACATTTTCAATCTCGCAGGTGAGCAATGTAGTTGTTGGAGTGACAACAGAAAAGAAGTAACTCAATCAGACACCAGGATATGCTTTTAGCATTGTTTGGCAGGGAGCAAATCCAAAATCTTTCGTCATACATCATGCTATATACAGACATGAAAATTGGTTGTGCATATATAGCTAGAGGTGAGATATGATTTTCATTTTTTCGAGAACCTATAATGAAATGTGATTAACTGTGATGTTCTTAAAGATAAAGAGGTGAAAAGGATATTCCTTTTTGTCATTGGTGTGATTGCTATATAAAAAAAAATTGTTTGCAGCATGTTGAGTTCTAGTTGTGTGTATACTTCCTCATACGGTACAACTACTGGCTTTGTACTATGTTAATATTAACATAAAAGTAGGAATAAAATTTATTCATTAGAGATTGATGATTGTCTTTTTTTTTTTTTTTTTGGCAAGCCCGGTCTCATTATTCCACTACCGGAAAAACAAAAGAAAAAAACTACTTTCTTTTATCGTTATTTCCTTGCTAACATGATTACTTATGTGATCTTTGGTCCACCAGTTTGTACCAGAAAATTTAAGTTCAAACCAGTTTTATTATAATTCTCTTACAGAATTTGAATTGCCATAGTGTTTACAGCGAGAACTTGCTATACAAACATCACATTGATGTGTTTCCATCAAGAGGTATCTACCAGACTACGACGTTGAGCAGCACGAGAAAGTGTATGAATGGTTAAAAATACCTCCTGTGGTCACTAAAATACCGAGTTGAAGATTGCTTGTGATGTTAAACGACGTGTCTCTGTTCAATTTGTATGCTTCCATAGTTCCATGTGATAATTTACGAGCTCAGAGTCGGAGGAAAACATATAATTTTAGTATTCTAAAGTTAGTGTCTTTGCGTCTAGAAAATCTGATTAGGGTATTTTAGTAGGCAATTCCTTCGGTGGGAACCCCAAAAATTAACAGTAGGGTTTTACTTTCCAACTGTCAAATTCATAGATAAGATTTTAATTATATCTAACAGTTTAAAAACATGTACTACTGAAGTGAGTGAAAAGGTTCATTTTATTGTTTGAAAATATAATATCCAATTATCATAAAATGGTATCTTTATAAATATATTATCTAAGAATCGTGAATTTATCACGAAGACTATGCCCTTAAGTCCATACCTAGTTAGCAAGAAAATTTGCCTTCTTTCTGACGAGGCAACGTGGGGCAAATGAGCACTCGAAGTAAGCTCTGGGAGAAGGATTATCCCTCTTGACCTTTGGCCTTGTATCCTCCTACGATAACCTTTGCGTAAAGAACATGCTTGTCGGGTTTGTAAGGGAAGAGAAACAACAAAAAACATGTCCTAGACAGAAACCTCCTTTCTCACCAATTTGTTCTGAATAATGCTAAATAGAAAAGCTTTACCATATTTTCCATAACCACGTCAGACCAAACTAGGATTAAAATGTTAGACCAAACTAGAGGAAAAAAAAAATAAAATATCAAACCTTATTGGCCAGGTCTGCCATATTCTAAATTATAGAATTGAAACGTCAAACCAGAGAAAAATTTAAGCAAAAATTGTTGGGAAAAATTCGTAACTCATGTTTGTTTTGAAAAACAGTTTGTTTACTAAGTGAAGTCAATAGGATATATAATTATATATAAGACCAAACTAGAGGGAAAAAAAAAATAAAACTTCAAACCTTATCGGCTAGGTCTGCCATATTCTAAATTATAGAATTAAAACGTCAAACCAGAGAAAAATTTGAACAAAAATGGTTGGGCCAAATTGGGAAAATTTGAAAAAAGGGGTTAAGAAAATTTGAAATTAAGTGAATGACCTCTTTTTTTTTTTGCATTAAAAAAAGGTTTTTTTCTGAGTATTGAAACTGCCCCAATTTTTTTAAAAAAAAAAGAGAAAAAGGACTGTATCGAAGAGAGGAATCTAACAAAGGTAAAAACAAAAAAAACTGGAACTGTTTTGATGTCCAAAAAACTAGTTTTTTTATGCTAAAAAACAAAAAAAAAAAAAAAAAAGAGGTCATTTGCCAAAAAAAAATTTTGGCTGGACTACTTCTCAAAATGTCCCGGAAAAATTCTTAACTCGTGTTTGTTTTGAAAAACAATTTGTTTACTAATTGAAGTCAATAGGATATATAATTATTTATAAATCAAAATTGCATGTACAATGATAAGTGATTGAGTATATGTGTCACGTCTTTGAAAGCGTTACTCATTACAAAAATGAGTAGTTCCAGATAAACATGGAACCAATATTAACTATTGAAATTCGAGATCACAATTGTGTGAATAAAAATTGTTTTAAACTTCATATCTACTAGTTTCAAAAGTCGAGCCATATTTTCAACCATATTATTGTCGTGTCGTTTCAAGGAAAAGCATACCCTCATGAAAAAAAATGTCTTCAAGTTCACTGCAAGTATCGCAACTCATTCATGGAAAATATTTTCCTCCAAATAGGGGCTACAACCATGAAGGAATATTATCTTATGTCTGCTCTATTATTCGGTTTTCTTTTATTATATTCATTGAGGAAGGTAGAGCTTTAAATAACCGGTAAGTTTTAAGGAAATGTGACCAAAACTGGATTCCTTTGTTCCCAAATTCTATGTCACACTGTTCTTTGATTAATTTTTTGGAGGGGTATGCAATTTCCCTTTCAAATTATTTTCTGCTTGGTTTTTATGATCTGAACTACATCTTATTGCTTAATTGTATAATACATGAATGTCACATTTATGTTGAGTATCCTGCTTGATGGGGAGATTGCGTTTTTCATGGTGTTCAATGAACTCTATTAAAATTGAGATTTTATTTTTTATGTTTTATTTTTTTATGTTTAGTGGACAATACTTAGAACCTATCTCAAATCAATTTCTTAGGCTCATACTTTAGTAAGTAAGAGCCTAATCTTCATGTATTTTCTACATCAAATAGTAGTATTAGGTATTGTTTAAAACATCGAGTCTTCAATCATCAGAACAACATGGCAAGAGTTACATAATCTTCAAGTTAGATGAAGCTGTTTCAAGGGTTACATAAAGACACTTTTGGTTACCAAATCAATAAACAACAGACTAATTGATCTAATAATCTAATTTTCTTTCTTTTTTTTTTTTTTATTTCATCTTCTTTGAGAAATTGCACCGTGTAGC
The DNA here is from genome assembly GCA_946598075.1 of Artocarpus hirsutus. Classification (NCBI taxonomy): domain Eukaryota; kingdom Viridiplantae; phylum Streptophyta; class Magnoliopsida; order Rosales; family Moraceae; genus Artocarpus; species Artocarpus hirsutus. Next base: position 26,535 of record CAMOHE010053996.1, read on the forward strand.
ATATTTTAGTAAGTCATTAGTAAATAAAGTAAGGAACTTTAAAATGTGTAAATAATAGTATATTTAGTACAAATCAGTTTCCTAAAATCATTAAAAGACAATATCACCTCAAAACCATAAAATCAAATCTATTTTAAAAAACATCATTTCTTTCTCTCTCCTCCCCTCTCTCTTCTGTTCTCTCTCTTCCTCACTTTGTTTTCTCTCCTGTTTCTCTCTCCTCTCTCTGTCTCGCTCCCTCCCTCTCTCTCACCTAGTTTCCCGACCGCTTTAACTCGTTGGTTCTTTGCCGGAGAGCTAGACGACGATGTTCGCTAAGCTCGATCGCCATCATCATTGGATTTTTGCTGCTCGTCTAATTCTCATCACTGCTTCATCAAATCAGGCGACAATAGGCGATGATCCGGCATTAATAGGTAGATCTGGCGATGATCTTCACTGATGATGTCCGACGGCCCAAGCCTACGTGGCAAGGAAGAGGTCCAATACGGCCCAAATAGCATTGAAGTCAAGACAACCCACAAAGCTCGTCCATACACAGAGGTTGAGATTGAAGAGACCTTGTGGTTATTGACCTTTATCGCGCTCATTTCAAGACTGACAAAATAATATGGACAGAACCATGCGAGACAATGCGCGAGACCACATACACATTCTCCGAGGCATTTTTGGGCATATAGGGAAATCATGCATGCGTATTATAAGTTGGCACAAAATACGAAGATTTTTGTCTCTGCTATCCTTAATTTGGTCGCCCTTCATAATGTCTTTGAGCTATAAACATCTCGTTTGACAACAATCGTCGATGTTGGATTTCCAGAACGATTCACGCTGGCCAAGAATCATCACTGCACGATTCTGTCCGCCCAACTGAAACCCTAACTTCTGCAGATCTTCGTCATCTTTGCCCAATTTCGATGCTGGTCATGTTTCCATGGTCTCCAATCATCTCGCCCTTAGGCACAGCAAAGGACATTTGTCGGCGCCTGGCTTCTTCAATTAGTGACGATAGTCCAGCGATGGTGCAATAGAGAGGAAAATAATATGAAAAAATATATATAATATGTAGCTCGAACTCTTAGACGAAGACCAACCAAAAAAAAAAAAACAATAAAGTTTTTCAGGGAAAAAAAAAGTAGAGAGAGGAGTGAAAAAAAATTGTATGGATGTTTTTTTAGTGTTTTTTCTGAGATTGCTCTTGATGGATTTGCTGGGAGAAACGGTATTTCTGGTTGGTAATGGTGTTAAAGTCATTTCGGTTATTTTATGAATTTTTTGGTAAATATGCGTGTTTACACGTAAATATAATAGTTATCAATAAATACAATATTTTTCATCTGCAGACGATCTAACGAAGTCGTTAGTAAAATTTTATATTTACACGGTAATACAGTATTATCAAGTTAATACTGTATTTCTCAGCCGCCGACGGTCCCGCAAAGTTATATTTAAATTTTGGTATTTGTACGATAATACAATATTATCATGTCAATATTATATTTCTTGGCCATCGACGGTCTGGAGAAACCGTCGATGATCTTTTGTATTTATATGGTAATACAATATTACTAGGTTAATATTGTATTTTTTTGCTACTGATAGTTCGATGAAGTCACTAGTAAAATTTTATATTTATACATTAATACAATATTAAACTGTGTTTATACTGTATTTTTTGACTGCCAATGGTCCAATGAAGTTGTCGGTGAATTTTTATATTTACATTGTGACAAAATACCACCAGGTTAAATTTGTATTTTTAAGCCGTCGACGATCCGATGAAGTCGTTGATGATTTTTTATATTATGATGATACAATATTACCATATTAATACTGTATTTCCCCATTGCTGGGGGTCCGACGAAGTCGTCAGTGATTTTTTGTACTTACACAGTAATATAATATTATCACGTTAATACTGTATTTTTTGGCCACCGGTAGTAGTAGCAAGGGAGGATGGTGAGAGATATAAAGGCGAAAAATACAGAGGTATTTTATGATTTTTGTTCTCAATTTCTCATAATATGTTTTTTATTACACATTTTGAAACTATATAACATTATTTTAATAAGTTTCAACTTAAATATACTATTTTGCTTTCTCTCCTCTTCTTCTTTCCACCGCTAGCATTCAATTTAAAAGCCTTATTCCAAAATTTTGTATAAAAACAAAAAGAATATCAACATTTAAAATCCACATTATGCCATTTCGAACGCCGAATTGGAGGCTTCTAACTCATTAATCGGGAAAGCTCTAATTGCCTTGCCTAAAAATATATGTATCAAAGAAAAAAAAGACACACACCAAAATTCGAAAGCAAACTCAACTTAAAACAATGCTAAAAATAGTCAGTAACTACCTTTTCCTTCAACAAGGTCTTCCCCTTTTTAGGCCAACATGGTGAGGTTAATGTTGCAAAATGGAAGATCCCCAACCCAGAAAAGTAATCACGATTCACGTCTTGAAATGTACATCTTTGCTTATGAGTTTCTTTTCTCTAATTGTTTACAACTCCAGATTGAATTACCTAGATAACACTAATAGAGTGTTTGAGAATATTGGTTCGAACTAACAGTTTGAATAAATTTTGGTTAAAAACACTATAGCTTGTGAGAGCTTTACGTGGTAACTTAAATTTTTTTTGGACATTGTAGCATGTTAGAGCTTTACATTATAGTAATAAAAAGTTTTGGTTGAAACTAAATAATACCAAACACCTTATAAGATTTATCTTTTGATATTTCTTCTTCTTCTTCAACCTTCATACAATTCTGGAGACAAAAATGACATTGCTTTAGTTTACACTTTGTTTCTCTCATAAAATCATGAAGAACGACAAGTTGTTTACCAAGATTTTAAGATTTTATACCCTCTATTTCAGATGTCTCAAAACTAGACATTTGAATTTTGAATCTATATCAAATTGTACCTTTTTTGAGTTAACAGTTGGTTTTAAATCTTGAATCAGGGAATTTATCATTTCCAGCTTATAGATAAACTTGTAATAAAATACTAAATGAAAAATTACACATTGCAACTTAGCTTGAAAAATACTATTTGTTTTACTTTAAAAAAAAAAAAAACATAACACATGATCTATTGTTTGTTACAATATCCTCTATAAGTTGTAAATATTAAATTTGTCAATTCTAAAGTTAAAATCAATAATTGAACCTAAAAGTTACAAAATTGACATGACTTTAAAATTCAAAGACATACTCCTGAAAACATCCAAAATATAAGCTTATCCTCTGTTTATTTTTTTGATGAACTCAATATGCAAGGTATAAAATCGAAAATAACCTATGTTCTACCTCTTGATTTTCTTCAATTTGTTATTGAGATATTTTTATAACTTTTATTAAAGGGTGAAGCTGAGTTTGTCGGATGTCTACGGCTTAAATTTCAGCTTACCATTTCTTTAATCACACCCATCCATTCTGCATCTACCAATTACCTTTCATGTGTTGATGAGTCCGACACGTTGAGCGTACCGAACTCAAAACTAACTCTATATAAATGATCATAATGTTTGGTTTCCTGTATTATATTGTATTAACCAAGGTGCGTTGTATTGGGTTCTATTATCTTTACAATACTGTATTGGGTGCATTTATTTTTTTTTTAATTTGAGGGATCAAAATGTAATTTTTCAATAATTATGGGATAAACGTATAATTTTATATACAAAGTAAAGATCAAAATATAAATTTTAAAAATTTTATGGAATCAAAATGCAATTTTAAGAATGATGGGGCCAAATGTTCTTTTTTTAGCAAATATAAATTTGCCCTTAATTTTTAGAAAATCATGCATTATAACCTAACCCCCTATCCATGTTGGACGGACTTTGACATGAATCACGGTATGAAATAATATAATAAAATATATAAAAAATGAATTATGTTCTATAATACGACATACCATATATGTTAACTTATACAATATAATGGTCATATCAAATATTATATAAGTGAATTATTATACAATACGATACTTTAATATGGTCGTTTGGTAGACCATATTAAAGCAGTGTTTCATATAATCAAGCATCAAGGAAATTTGGCTGGGTGGCCCCTTATCCACAACAAAAATTTTGTCCCCATTTTTACAAAATTAAGCATATTTTTGAATTTTTATCTTTCCAAATCTACCCTAATCCACGCTCAGATTTGAGGACTAGATTTGCCACCTTCGCCAGAGTGCTCATGACCAAGATCAATGATTAGCGATGCATGGTGTTTTCCAATGATCTAACGATCAGCAATGAGAACGAGAAAGAAGGTGCAGCTGACGATGATTGGAGTTCTTAGGTGTGGAATCACAACGACTCGTGGTAATAAGTGTCTCTTCATCTTTTCTGACACCGAGGGGAGATCTATGGCCATGGCGACAACGAGCCTTGGGATGTCGACGATTGTCGTGAGTGCAGCAACGATTATGTGTTCTCGATAGGAAAGAGAAAAGGGAGAAAGAAAAGAGTTGTTGACGGCGTCTGGAGTTCGACGATCATCTTCTTTGTCATTGATAGCATTGCAAGATGTTTATCGTAATTGTGGCAGCTTGTACAATGAGAGGGAAGAGAGAGAATATGAAGGTTAAGGTTTTTTTATAGTGGATTTTTGAAAGCGCAAATGCATGTTATTACAAACAGGTAATAAAAAGTGGGTAGAGATCATTTCCACGAGGAAATTTTGTTTATTAATTACCAAAACTAATTGATTAATTAATAATTTAAAGCTTTTTAAAATTTTTAAAAGACAAATTTTTAAATTCTAAAATTAAAAGTGAAAGTCTCAAAATTTGAAAGCTTTGAAATTTTTTTTTATGGATATTCAATAATGGAAAAAACTGCTGGGAATTATGATTTTAGTAAATTAATCTTATTTTATTTAATTAAACATATTATTGTGATTTTTCATATTATGTTGATAGTCAAATTCCCTTTTGTTTTATGTACTATTTCTCAAGTTATACATAAAACATACTTAAGCATAAAAATGCATTATATCTCTATATGAATTTATTACGTTTAAGTTCATTAAGTTCTATAGTAATTCCAAAATGACCACATAAAACAAAAAGGTATATTTCTCTCATTCCCTATAATTTAAGGCATTTATTTCAACAAGTTAAGTCATAAATATCTCCTCTCGATTTCAATTTGATCCTCAATTTATTCAAAAGTTGATCAGGTTTTTGAAAGTATTAAGTTTAGAAATAAACGCTTAACATAAATATGAAAATCACAACAACATAATTTAACCAAATAGAATATTCATAATTTATCAATGATAACAACAATAAAATAAGAGAAAGGTTTAGAGTGAATTTGTTTAGCAAAATAAATCTACCGAGTCATTCTTTTAACAGTTCTACTCATTCTTCTGCTTTTGGAAATTACAAAAGAAAAACAAATAAATTTTTTTTTAACAGAAATGGTCCTGAGAACGCTGCGCTTAAAGCTCTTGAATGAAAAATGGGATGCCTTGAACTTCTCCTCTGCACGCCTTTTATATAGCCTACAAAAGGCTAGAATTTGAAATAAAAAAATTGCATGGTAGGTACCTAATTTTGCACAACATGCAAATTTTCCTTTTTAATCTGCCTTTCCTGCACAAGGCGTAAAAAAAAAAAAGATCATCATGCTCAAAATGGCGCCAAACTCGTCTTTGAAACGAGCGTGAAGTACATGCGCTCAGGTTATTGGTGGAGAAGACTGAGAGTTAGTGACCAAGGTGGGCCACGTGCTTTTGCTCCTCCACGGTAGCTGTTGGCTATTCTCCCACCCTTGCCAGTGAGCGCACGCTCTGCATCTAGGCCGCACGTTCCCTCCATCCGACTTTTGAGATCTAACCTAAAATTAAATTAAATTTTCATTTATTTCTTTTCTTCTTTTCCTGATAAAATCGACTAAATTAAAAATTTTTCTCATATTTTTGCCGTAACTTTTACCAAATTTATAATGCACATGTGGATTAAAATATTTAGGTGGAGAAAAGTATTTAAAACGCAATAAAATTAATTACAAACTAAATATTTAAAACGCAATAAAATTAATTACAAACTAAATAAAATTAAACCAAAATAAATCAAATTCAAATGAAATTAAATGAAACTAAAAATAAAATAAAATGAATTAAAAAAATTTGAAATGTCAATAACAATGCCAATTTTTGTACATAAAATGTGGTAAAATAACTCTATAAAATAGAGTTATTACACCCTAAACTTAAGATTTTGTTTGTCTTCAAGCAAAAGAGAAGAAAACAAACACGCAACAAACTAGAGGTAGGTTGTACTGAATTGGTGATTTTTTTAAAACTTCACCAAAATTAATTAATGACCATAATTTAAAGAAAAACAAAAATATTAACCAAGTATTATAATTAATTTAAGAGTGCATTACATTTACAATTTTGTATTCTCTGTGTGTGTGAAAATTATTTTCTCTTTTAATTGATTGTAATCTGGATTGGTTTATGTCAATAATGAATAAGTGCAGCATCTCAAGTAACAAGCATGTTCCAACTGTTTGTTTTTCATTTTTCTCTTCACAAGTGTAGGCAAACACAAAATAAAGGATCATTAGGCCTTTATTAGGCTTGTAATATATGGCTAGGGATCGATAAGATATTTGGATACATATTAATCACCCATAAATACATGCATGTGTTCACAGACCTTATTCAGAGCACAAATCAACATCCCAATTATAAAACACTCCCAAATTTGAAATATGCTATCTTCTATCATCCACTTTTATTCCTTTTTTTTTAATTTTTTTCCTTTTTTATTTTATTTTTTGATTTTATCTTTTTATTTTCTATGATAACAATAAAAGATAAAATATATCACCAAGATGAAATATATTACAACACCATCCATCCTCCCATATACAAACAAAATTCGATATATTACAAATTGATCAACTTGACTTATGGGTGAAGGGTTAAAATAGATAGAAACTAGACCAAGGCTAAGTTTTATTTTGTGGATGACAAAGAAAAGGAAAAACAAGGCTTAAGCGGATAATTAGGGATATATGTGTATCATGGTAAGCTTAGAAAGGCTCAGACGGTCTAAAGATGGCCTAAATTATTTCCTTGATTAAGTGTTGGCTAGGATTTCGCTTCGAGAGAAAATCAAACAAATTTTAAGACTTAGGAAGTGAAAAAGTATTTCATATATTCACATAAACTTTCTCTAAATATGCATGCAACTTTAAAGATCAAGACTTAATGCTCAGATTTATGGAATACCACAATGTAAGATGGAATGAACTCAAAAATTAATTACAAGATTTAGAAAATATTTTATATTTTTCAAAAGGTTATGCAAATTAATCAAATTTTAAAGAAAGTTCCATGAAAATCACCAATTAAAGTACAAAATACCTCTAACTAATTTTTTGATTTTTTTTAAATTTTTATTGGGGGGGGGGGGGGGGGGGGGGGGGGGGGGGGGGGGGGGGG
>CAMOHE010053996.1:34029-85952 GCA_946598075.1 Artocarpus hirsutus
TTTTTTTTTTTTTTAATGAAAACAACAATTTATACAAAGGACTAGCAAGAACAAAAAAAAAAAAAAAGTGAATTCCCCTCCCACCCTTAACTTACATTGTCCTCAATATGCTATAAAAAGAAAATAAAAGAAAATACTCCCTTGGCTTTGCAACTCAGTGTTGTTGGATTTGAGAGTAGATTCCTTCTTTTTTTTTTTAATTTATATCTAAAACACAAAAGTACACAATTGAAAACATAAATTGAAATTATTTCAACAATCACAAACATAAAACACATAAAAATGCAGTGAAAGGGCTTAGGTTGCTTCCCAAAAAGCACTTGAATTAAAATCTGCAACTTGGCTTTCAATTTAAGCTCAAGTAGGGTTAGTGAAAGAGATGGAGGTCTTTTATCTTTCAAATTTACCTCCCACATAATGTTTCAGCCATTGTCCATTAACATTGAAAGTTCCTTTTGTGTCATGACCTCAACGACTCCATATGGAAAGACTTTTGTAACTATGAATGGACCTAACTAACGAGATTGTCATTCTCTTAGGAAGAGATGGAGATGCAAATTGTACAAAAGAGCTTTTGGACCAGGTTCGAAGTCAAGTTTTAAAATGCGCTTATCATGCCTTTGTTATGTTTGTTCCTTGTAAATCCTAGCATTTTTGTAAGCTTTATTTTGAACTCTTCCATCACATTGAGTTGTAACAACCTCTTTTTTTTAGCTGCTTCCAAATCAAAATTTAATTTCTTGATAGCCCAAAATGCCTTGTGTTTGAGGTCAACAGGTAGATAACAAGCTTTTCCAAAGACTAGGCGATATAGAGACATCCCAATGGACCTTTTATAGGGCATTTGATAGGCCTAGAATGCATCATCAAGCTTCTTTGCCCAATCTTTATATGAAAAGCTTACTGTTTTCTCTAGTATCCACTTTAATTATAGCGCCCCCCTTACAAATGTCACAAATAACGTTATATACATTCATTCAATCATTAATTTAATTGAAGTAAAACAACTTATTTAAAACATGTATTAGAAAACATAATTTGAAAAATGTACCCAGGATCCATGCATACATTTATTTTTATAACAACAAATTACTTGATTATAAACATCCTTTAATTAGTTTATTATACCAAACATTAATTCCATAAAAGATCAAATCATTTAAAATTTGTTTGTACAGTTTGGCAGTTAGATGGTCATCCATCGACAGGCTGCTCGAGGCTTTGCAAAATAGAATTTTAAAATTAGCTAAATCGGCAGGCCGATTCCTACATCGAAAAATCTACCAGTAATGGTCGGCATGCCGAATAATAAAAAAATATTTTGTTTAAAAACCAGTCTTGATGTTTCGAAAGCGGAAGAAAATTGATAAAATAATAAGGTTAAAGTGTCATGGTTCAAATCTAAAAAGTCCAAAAAAAAAAAAAAACATGTTCTAAAAATTATAAAACATAGTTCAAAACTTTAAAAAGGGGAACTTCTTCCTTGGCATTTCTGTTTGCAATTCATCTTGCTTAACTCACATGCCCATCTTAGTCCTCCACCTATTCCATGATTATCTTACCCTTATTTGCAACATGATATAAACTTGAATAAGCTAATAGTTAGTAAGTACATTTATAAATCTCACAACTTAAAATATTTTATGAACATCATCATCATTATCATTATCATAAAAGTGCTTTAGGCACAATTTCATTAGGAACATATCTTTCATTACATTGTCTATTTTAAAACTTAATTCGTTTTTATCTTAAGGGCCCAAGTGTTGCACCATAAAAATTATCATCATAGGCGCGCCGTCATGGGAGGAGAGGGGTAGCTAATCCGAAACCAATCATGATATCATATCATTTCATATCATAACTTAACATATCATTGGGTGTGCAACACTTGTTTAAGTGATACATATATACATATTTATACTTTCATGCTTTGAAAAAAATTATCATCAAAATATGTATAAAGTTTCATACCTTAAAAACTTCATAATAATACTTCATGTAAAATCATCATGAGAAATCATCATAAAACCATCATAAACATAGATTTCAAACTTTTCATAAACTTATCATCATAAACATAATTTCATACTTTCACAATCCATATCATGTTGTAGGTGAGAATGTATTTACCCTATAATTTTACTTAAACCTTACTCGTAGGTGAGGTCGCCGCAGTCTTGATGTGCTCGTCCCTTAGTGTGTTCATGTCATATATTCATTTAAAATATAAATTAACATTTATTTTTATGAGACTATGACATCACTCAACACCACATAAATCATAACATACTCATACATGCTTCTCTTAAGAACATTAATTCAAAAACACATTTTATCATTCAAAATAATATATTTCAGCAAAACTGCCTATACATATGCGTCTGACCCTTAAGAAGTCACAACCTAATATCTCATAATTAACTCACAATTCAAGCTCCAAACTTGGCAGGGACAAAGTTAACACATAAACATATTACCATGATTTTTTATTGGCCATAAAAATTCCATTTAATATTTACAATAAGTCACAAAATTCAAGATACAAAATCTGCCAGCAACAGTTAAGCAGTGAACAACTCTAAACTCAGGTCCGTTTATCACATTTTGAAGCCATAGAAAAATCTACAAAAATTAACACATATAATAGACGCGTAGAACTATAACATATCCAAAAATTGGCTTCAAAAAAAATCGGAGGAGGTCAAAACACACAATTGAAATCAGTAGTACAACTGCCTTAACAAACATGGGCAGCAAACACCATTCAAACTAGCATTTAAGAAAAATATCACAAAAACAATTTAGACCTCAAAATTTTTGTGACAACCTATATACATAACAACAACCTACTACAAAAATTCCTATGACCAAATAAAATCATTAGACACAATAAAAAGTTAGAGAAACAAGAGGTCCAGATTTTGCAAGTTCTCAGCCATAAAACCTAGTTTGAAGAAAGTTTAATAACTCACAACGCACACAAGATATAACCACAAAATTTTCCAATTTACAACCTAATATAATCATGAACATATCTGCCAAATATTATAAAAATTAAAGCACATTTGCCCTATGAAAAAAAAGCACGTTTTTGTGCAATATAACCAATCAGCAACAATTCATTATGAGGTGTAGAGAATGAACATTTAATATCTAAGCCTACACAACAACAAATGGCACGAAATTTGGAGCAACAGCACATAACATATACATAAAAATCATATTAAAATTTCAGAGCAAACAGAAATTTGTAGGCAAAGATATAAGGGTCGGAACATAGAGACAATACAACGTTACTGTTTAGCATAAATCAGCAGTGAGTGGTAGAGAGAAGAAAATTCATATCTCAGCGTAGAAAAATCCAATTAAGGTGAAATTTTGAGGGTTAGCACATAACACATACAAGAATAACATACTAAAAATTCAGAGCAAAACAAAATTTTTAGAGAAAGATATGGCAGTCGAAGTACAGGAGGAAAATACGTTTTAAAAATACCGAAATTGAGTTCATACCTTAAAATAGATTCTTCTCCAGCTTCCTTCGAATTTACCCCAACAAAATTTCAATATATTTTTCAAATAGTAACAGAGGAAATTGAGAGGGAGATGAAGGAGAAGAATGTGAAGGAGAAAGAGGGTGAGAGAGAAAAATGTGAGAGAGAAAAAGAGAGAGTGTGTTTGTGAATTTTTAGGAAAATAATGGAGTAGGTCAACAAGCTTTATGATATCAGAATTTTTCTGATTAAATTGAGGGTAAATTTGTGTGGGAATGGAGGAAATTGAGGGGAAAAAGTCAGAGTCTCCAAGAATGGTTTAAGTTACCATATTTCTCAATTTCAAAGAAGGAATTCATCAATTAAATCCAATCAATCAAAAGTCAAACGTTTCTTTACCAAAATTAAAGAAATCAATCCAAAAATATGCCAATCAATCAAAATAAATCATCCAATCACATTCAATCACATATCATCATCATCGTCACAAATTTGGGTGATTTATGCTAATTGCTTGTCAGTAGTCATCGGCCTACCAATGTCTCACTTCGGCCTGCCGAATCCATGAAGTCCGACCTACCGATGATATTCCATCGACCTGTCAATCCATAAGGGCCATTTCGGCCTACCGAACTTGAAGTTTCGGCCTGCCAAACAGCCTTACATACTAAAGTTTTTCAAAACATTAATTTGTTGCAAAAATTATACTTAAACATACATTGTAAATAACATGAACACTTGAGCACATCAATTTCACATGACCGTCACCTGCTATAACACTTAAAATAAAATGGTTAGTATCATTATATCATAACACATATTAATAAAAATTACTTAACGCCATTACTAATTGACATATTTTATTATATGAAAATCGACGGGTGTTACATTAATTCTTTGTTCCACACTTCCACTTGACCACTAATTTGGGGATGACAAGCTGTAGCAACCTTATGTCTTACCCCATACTTGGCCAATAAGGCTTCAGATTGCAGTTATTGAAATGTTTACCTTCATCATTAATGATTGCCCTGAGTATGCCAAACCAGGTGAAGATGTTCTTTTGAAGAAAATTAAAAACAACCTTAGCATCATTCGTAGGTAAAGCAACGGCTTCTACCCATTTAGAAACATAGTCCACTACCACCAAAATATATATGCTATTGTAAGAAGATGGAAATGGACCCATGAAGTCTATATTCCATACATCAAGAATCTCATCACGAATCGAAATAGGTGATTTGCTATAAGATTTTTTTATCCCTTCTTATCACGAATCTCTAGGTCAAACTTTTGCAACAATAGAATCCACTAAATCAGCCTCAGTTTTGCATCCTTTTCGAAATTAGGTATTTGATTGCTGAATGACCAGTGTAAACAATGAACTTAGTACCTATCAGGCATGAGCAAAATTTGTCAAATGTATTGTCACGCCTTGAAGTACGGATAGTGACGTGGTGGATTAATTAAGTTAATTAAAGCAAATTTTTTTAATTAAAATTACCATTTAAATGTTTTGAGGTATTTTGAAAAACGTGATGGTTTAAAAAACTTCTTAAAAACAATTATCGTTATTTTGAAGCGGTTAATCATGAAATAAAATATTAAAGACAATTAATCATGAGCCGGGCCCCACTAAACCCACATTAGAGTGCACACATGGTATTGACAATAAAATATTACAATCATAGTTCAATACGAGAGATTAAAATTTGGATAGTACATGCCTTGATTAAAATAAAGAAATAACCTAAGCATTATTCCTATGACTCACTTGTTGCCTAGTGGTCTCCTTGTCGGTCCTAAGCTGCAATCCACCTAGGGGAAATGTTTTAAAACAAATAAAGAAATATGAGCGGAATGCTCAATAGGACTAATTTTAGAAACACATAATTTGAATATAAAATATATCATTCGTGGAAAAATATTTAGAAATAAAAAAAATAAATAAATTCATCTAAATTATTCTTACCGAAATCAGTTTCTCCAAAAATAATCTTATTGTCCTTCTTGGGCAAACCATAAGTATTACTATCGTAGTGGCCCAACTGGGTTTCGGGACCTACTCTCAAGGTCGCACTCTATATGACCCGATCTCTGATCATGGCATCATGCCCTTACGTGTATTTATTATTATTTAAAACCTATGTTATTGAGTATTCTCACTTATATTCATTATTCGATTATGTAACGCCCTGAAATTTAATTAAATGATATTAGTGTGTAAAATAGTGGATTAGTGTGCTATGATGAATGTTTTAAACTTAATTTGATTATTTTGTGAAATTTCTAAATTAATGTCATTTTTAATTATTTTAATGATTTTTAATTACCTTTAATTATTTTTATTTGTTATTTTAAATTTTAAAACAAAACAATTTATCAAATACCAACCACGTCCTTTTTCAAAACCGTGGATGATACACTGTTTTCTTTCATTGGTTTTGCCCCCTTTTTGCTTATATAACCTCTCCTTTCCCTCTTTCTTTCACTCACTCTCTCATTCTCTCCCCTCTCACTTTCAACTCTTTCACTGTTCTCTCTCTCTTTCCCTTTCACATTTTCATTCAAAATTCAAGCTCAACCCTTGCTTCTCAGCAGGATTGGAAGCTTGAAATCGTGATTGAGCAACTATAAACTTGATTCAAATATTAAATCAAGGTTAGTTTCAAAATTTTAAAACTTTTTTCAATTTTTAAAACAGATTTAAATCAAGGATTTCTATTTTTCTCTATTTTTTTCTATTTTTGGATTTTCTTAAATTTTCCTATGCAAATCTTATTTAAGCTAGTTTAGAAGTGTTCTAATATGTTTTTTCTATCATCTATGAGTGTTTTTCATGCTTGGGAATTGAGAAACATAGGTGAAAATGAGAATTGGGCTTAGGGAGGGTGAAACCCGATTTTGAAAAATTCTAGAATTTTCCTAGTTTGGCAGGCCAGACTTATACCTTCGGCAAGCCAAACCTGAAAAAGTTTGGCTGACTGGATCTAGATGGTCAGTAGGCTAAACTACACAGTTCGGCAGGCCGGACTAGGGGAACCGGCAGGCCAACTAGGTTTCATGAAAATTTGTCATTTTTCATCTGTTTTTATTGTTTTGAACCCCGATTGAGATTTTAATCTTGCAGTATGATTTTATAAACACAAATGTCACACTAGGACACTATGAGATAGCTTAGCAACATAGGATATCTTAAGCTAGATACTAATAAGCTTAATTTATATATTTAAGGTTGTTCATGATTTTGTGGAACTAACGTACAACGGAGTGGGACTACAGTGTTGAGTCGTGACGCCAGATATTGAGGTAGGACTTCTACCCATTTCCTTGATAATGTAGTTTTAAATGATTTTGGCCTCAAAAGGATTTTTATCAAATGTTTTACTGATTGATTGAAAATGGGATTTTTTTTATTAGTCGTCTTCATAAACAGTAGATTGAGTTTATTTTCATAATGAACCACATAATGAATGTAAATAAAAATACTTGGTAAAAGAGATTTTTAATAACTATAGAAATATATAGACGGGCATGATGCTATATTAGAGATTAGGTCATATAGCGTGCGACCTTGGGGTAGGTCTCGAAACCCAACTAGGCCACTTCGGTGATGATAACTATGGTTTGCTCAAGAAAGATAAAAAGGTAGTTTTTGAAAGAACTGTTTTTAATAAGACATATTTAAATGAATTTACTTATTCAACTCTATTTTCTAATAATTTCTTTGAAAAGTAAATTTTGTATTTAAATTATTTATTTGTTTTTAAAACATAATCCTACTGAGTTTTTTGCACACATTTTATTTGTTTTTAAACCTTCCCCTCTTAGGTGGAATTTAGCTTAGGATTGACGAAGGGTCTGTAGATTGGACTTGCGACCAATAGAAGACCTGGGTAGGTTATTGTACTAATTAAACGAGGCATGTATTATTTTAATCTTTCTTTCTATTTTAGACTGTGGTTGTAATTTAAATATTGTCGATACTATGTGTATACACAAGTTGTGGGTCGGTGGGAAACAACACGTATTTCCTCTTTCTTTCCTATTTTATTTCATTTTTTTATCTTGTTTGTGTAATCATAATAAATATTTGGTTAAAAGGGTTTTAAATTATCACATTGTTCATAATTAATTAAATTTTTTAACTTACATTTTAATTAAATTCTTATTTAATTAACTCAATTAACCCGCCACGTCACCTTCTGTACTCCGTAGCGTGACAGAATGGTATTAGAGCCCTAGGTTATGAACCTTGGGAATTATGCACACATAGGTACGATAATGAAATATCACTGACAGTCTAAAATTTTGTTTTCAGAAGTGAAAGAATGGCACTTAGACATCCTTTGACAGCTGACATTGACCCTGGAAATGATAAGGGCATGATGAGGGCCATGTTTGCTGCATTCCAGCAGGTGGCAGCAAGGGCAAGACTGGAGGATTCCGAGGCTAGTCGCTGGCACATGTATTTTAAGGAGTTCCAATGTGCATCTGTTTCGACCTTCGATGGAAATGGAGACCCCACAAGTGGCCGAATATTGGTTGTATTTAATCGTGAAGCACCTGGATACCCTTGGTGTGTCAGCAGAGTATCGTGTGGAGTTTGTAGCCTATAAATTTGAAGGTGGTGCTAATACTTGGTGGAAGCAAGCTAAACGCCTAGAGAATAACGGGAACATTAGCTGGGACAGGTTTGAGGAGCTATTATACTACCGTTACTTTTCGCAAGGATATCGAGACCAGAAGGCAGCTGAGTTTTATAGATTGCAGTAGGGTGATATGTCAGTTCAAGAGTACGAGGCAAAGTTTAATGCATTGGTCAGGTTTGCTTCATCGATAGTGGCATCAGAGCGTGAGAAGTGTATTAAGTTTCAAGAAGGGCTTAAGGCGTTTATTCGACGACAGGTGTTTGCCCTTTGACTAAGGAATTTTGGTGAGCTTGTGTTGTCAACAATATCTATGGAAAGTGATTATACGCAATACTGCAAGGATCAAGCAAGGATGTCAGGAGGCCCACAAAGGAGTGGTAAGAGGAGCACCAGCAGCCGTCCAACTCAAGGAAAGAGTCAACAGGTTAACGTAAACAGCAAGAGCAACAGTTCATCCTACAGCAGGCGCAGTAATCCCTACAGTTTCTATTGCTACTATTACCAACAGCCGGGACACATCAAGAGGAATTGCCTAATTAGGAGTGCTCATTTAGGACTTCAGGCTGTGGAAGGAGCCAGTCGTCAGCCTTAGCCTTAGACTCTGCCTCAGCCTTAGCAATTCCCTCAGCTCTAGTTTCATCAGTTTTCTCCCCAACAACTGCCATACCCAGCACAAGGACACTAGCCGCAGAACTTCCAATGCAATGCCCCTCAATATCGAGTGTCGAGTACAACTAGCATGTAGTCACCTTCACCGCGGCAATATCAGCCTGCTAATCCAGGACCTAGCAATGTTGGTAGAGGAAAAGGGAAAGCTCCAGTTCAGGTTCACATTATGACATCAAGGAGTTCAGATGCCTAGACCAGTAACGCGGTTGTTGATGATACGATTCTAGTTTTTCAGTCTTTAGCCCATGTTTTATTTGATATTGGTGCCACTCATTCTCTCATTTCAAGCTCTTTTGTACATGCCATGGGATTAAAGATAGAAGAATTTGATGAGCCTTTAGTTATAGCCTCACCCTTGGGGCGAGTGTATGTAAACTGCATATGTAAAGCTTGTAAAATAAAGATTGGGGATGGGATTCTGAAAAGTGATTTGATTGTGATCCCCATAAGTTCATATGATGTAATCCTATGAATAGACTGGTTGTCTAGAAACAATGTAGTTGTGGACTGCCAACTTAGGAGAGTAACTTTAGCATCCAATAGGGGAACGATGATCACTTACCAAGGTAGTAATGATCGAATAATGAGTGAGCGTCTCATGAAGACATGTCTTGGAGGATGGAAGAACCTAGCTTGCTACGCCTTCCTCATGAACCTAGAAGGAGAGTCTAGTACGTCGATAAGGAATGCAACAATTCTAGTAGTTAATGAGTTTGAGGATGTCTTCCCCGACGAATTACCAAGATTACCACCGCAACGGGAGATTGGGTTTAGCATCGAGCTACTTCCGAGAACGGCTCCGATTTCTATAGCACCTTATCGGATGGTGCTGGTAGAAATGAAAGAATTAAGAAAGTAACTTTAGGAGCTTGCTGATAGGGGTATATCTAGAATAGCACATCGCCGTAGGGAGCACCAATTTTATTCGCTAAGAAGCATGATAGAACCCTCAGACTATGCATAGATTATTGGCAGCTAAGTTGAGTCACCATGAAGAACAAGTATCCTCTACCCAAGATCGACGAATTGTTTGATCAGTTAAGAGACTCGCGGTACCTCTCAAAGATAAATTTACGGTCGGGATACCACCAACTTAAGATTAAAGAAAAGTACATCTCCAAGACAGCTTTTAGGACCCGGCATGGACACTTTGTCTAGTGATGCCGTTTGGATTGACAAATGCTCTAGTAGCTTTCATGAACCTAATGAACAAGATATTCAGGCCTTATCTGGATCAATTCGTGATCGTGTTCATCGATGATATCTTGGTCTATTCTAAAACTTGGGAGGAGCATGCACAACATCTTAGGGTCGTACTTTAGAATCTACGGAAGCACCAGTTGTACTTTAGAGTTTTGGTTGATAGAAGTTAAGTTTCTAGGACACGTCATCTCCGAGCAAGGTATCTCAATGGCGTCCAAGGTAGAAGCCATAGTAGACTAGGAACAACCGAGGAATGTAGCAGAAATTCGTAGTTTCTTGGGACTCGCAGGATACTATAAGAAATTTGCAAAGGACTTCTCAAAGATAGCAACATAATTGACAGGACTAATTAGGAAGAATGTCAGATTTGAGTGGGATGAATAATGCAAATTCGCCTTCCAAGAGTTAAAGAATTGATTGAATATAGCTCCAGTGTTAGTTATCCTGAATAGTGAAGAGCTATATGAAGTTTATACCAATGCTTTAGGATGCAGACTTGGATGCGTGTTGATGCAACATGGACATGTGGTGGCGTATGGATCAAGACAGCAACGACCTTAGGAGCGAAATTATCCTGCTCATGACTTAGAGGTTGCAGCGGTGATTCATGCACTGAAAATCTAGAGATGTTATCTATACGGGGCGACGTTCTATGTTTTCTCTGATCACAAGAGCTTGAAGTATCTATTCACTCAAAGAGATCTAAACTTGAGGCAGCAAAAGTGGATGGAATACATGGAAGATTATGATTTCGCACTACAATACCATCTCAGAAAAGCTAACGTAGTCGCGGATGCGTTCAGCCGAAAGTCTTCAAGGATTCTCGCTTGTTTGGCTCTTGAGGATTGGAAAAAGGATGCAATAGTGAGTGAGTACAGGCTGCAGTACTACGAAGACTACGATCTAATTTCAGTGTACCATATGGAGATGACCCAAACTCTTGTTCAGATGGTGAAATAGAATCAGTAGTGAGACCAGCACCTTTAGGGAATCTGGACTCGAATTTAGAATGGAGAGCAATTTGAAGAATGGAGGATGCATGCTGATGGATCGCTGTACTTCAAGGAGTGCCTAGTAGTTCCAACAATCACAGAAGTGATGAAGGCCATGATGGATGAAACCCACTAGTCTCAATTTGCCTTTCATCCGAGAAGCATGAAGATGTATCGTGATCTGAAGAGGCAATAATGGTGGAGAGGCACGAAGAAAGATGTTCGAGAATATGTGACCAAGTGTGCGACTTGTCTTCAGGTGAAGGCTGAGCACCAGAAGCCAGTAGGTCAGCTTGAGCCGCTTCCTATTCCAAGGTGGAAATGGGAGCATATCACAATAGATTTTCTTATCGGATTGCTAAGAATAGAGCAAAGGCACAATGCAATTTGGGTCATGATGGACAGGCTAACGAAATTGACGCATTTAATTCCTTTCAAGTCGACTTGCTCTCAGAGAGTTCTCGGAGAATTGTTTCTATAGAACATAGTGAGATTGCATGGAGTTTCCTTGTCCATCACATCTGATAGAGACACCAGGTTCAACGCCAAGTACTAGAGGAGCTGTTAGGAGGCTTTAGGTACGGATTTGAACTTCAGCACGACATTTCATCCCAATATCGATGGGCAATCTGAGCATGTCATTCAAATCCTTGAATACATGTTACGTGCATGTGTGTTAGACTTCTACGAGAACTAGAAGAAATATTTGCATTTGACAGAGTTTGCATACAATAATAGCTATCAAGCAAGCATTGGTATGACATAGTTTGTGTAACACCCGAGCATTTTCAATACATTAAAAATACAGTAATTTAGGGATTATGTAAGACAAAAATACAGTTTAAGAAGAAAAATACTGTATAATAATATGAAAAATTATACAGTACTAGAATAATGTAGTGTAAGAAAGTACATTGATAAAGTTATACAGTATAAAAATTACACTATAAAAGTAACATAGTGTAGAAATTAGACTGTTTAAGGTCATGCAGTATAGAATTAGACTGTTTAAGTTAAAACAGTATAGGAAAAATACTGTTTAGAGAATACGGATAAATAAGAAATGCCGTAACAGTATGAGAATATACCGATAGTATAAGAAAAATATTGTCAATATAAATCTAGATTGAACAAAGTTAGATAATATTGGAATTTCATTATGTGATGAATGGAAATAAGTATGGGAGGTTTTGGGACCTAATGAACTGTATGGAAAAGAATACCGACAGTATAGGAAAAATATTGTCAGTATAAACTTGGACTGTGTAAAAAGTATGGTGGACACTCAATGGATTTTGATTGGGCCACCACACCATGAAATGTCGCCCAATCACATTTGGCCACCCAAAGTAACCTAATTGATTACCAATGTGATTACTCATCACCTTTTTATAATAAAAAAAGAAAAAGAAAAGAAAAGAAAAAAAAAAGAAAAAGGTGAATCAGTTCATATAATGGACTCCAACATGCAAGACAAAGAAGAAAGAAAGAAAAGGGAGCATGAAAAGGAAGAAAGAAAGAAAGAAAGGAAAGGAAAGAAAGAAAGAAAAAGCTATATTCTCTCCATAAAACTGTCTTTCTCTAGGCCTCTCTTTCTCAAGATTTCAATAAAATTCAAGCCTCTAAAGCAAGCAAAGAAACAAGAGCAAGTGCTCTTGAGGAGGTTAAGGGGTTTAAGGTAAAAATTTCAACTTTTTCCTTTAGGATTTTAATGGTTTTCTTCCAAATTATGGATGGGTTTTTGAGGGAGTTTTGCTATGATTATGTTAAGGAATTTAAGCCAAGAACAAGTACCAAAGAGAAGGTGTAAAAGCTTGAGGAATACCTTGGTAAAATTCTAAACTCAAGCCTTGAAAGTTTATGTTTTTTTTATGCATACCAAGTGTTTGATAAATGTTTTGGACTATGGTATGTAAGATGAATGTTATGGCATGGTTATTTTATGTTATATGTTGATGGTGATGATGATGGAAAGAAGAAAGTAAGGGTCTTAGTGAAATTTCAAAAGGGATTAAATTGTAAAGAAAAAATAATTCTTGGCAGATTTAAAAATCAGCCAAAAAGTCTCTCTAAACGTTGGAATTTTAGAAAAGTTACAACACAAAAGTTGTAGAACTCATTGAAACTGTTAAAACACAAAGGCAATTTTTTAAAATTCTGCCCGGTTTAGACGTTATGAATTTTACGAAATTTTAGGCACAAAATTTTAACAAATGAAAACGTTATGAAATGTTTGAAATTTGACCATAGTGCTTTTGTAAGTTTTATTTGTTGTGAAAAATTGAATGTTTTGGTATAAAGTTGTCATTTTTCATTTCGGGGCAAAAATGTAAATATTTTTGTATTTTAGGCCAAAACTGTAAAATTGTGTGAACACTAGGTTTTCAGTAGGGAATGCTAGTTTCCTACACTGCTATAGGCAGTGAATAATTATAGATGCTAAGTTTTAAAGGATTTAAAGTTTAGGCAAGAAATGAATGAAAGAAAAAGAGATTAAGGACAAAATGGTCATTTTATGAAAAAAGGTCAAAACGGACCTGAAACGCCCGATGTTGGAAAACACTCCTTCACGAAATTTTTTTTAGTAACATGTAAGAAATGAAACGTTAGAGTTAAGCAATGGGTTTTATAGAGTTAAGAAATTGACGAAAGACCCACCAAGGGTAAAATCATCATTATTAAGAAAACAACTAGAATGAAGTCGAACACTTCGATTTAGCATAATGCTCTTAGACAGAAAATGTTTCGTAATATGTTAAGTATCGAAACTGTCATGTGAGATGAGAGATTTAATAAGGAATATTTAAATAAACGAAAGGTAACCCAGTGGGTTATATAATTAAAAGGAAAAGTAACCCCAGTTGGTTACAAAGCTAAGTGAAGGAAAGGTAAACCGATGGTTTATAAGATTAAGTAAAGAGAAGGGTAGACGGACAGGGTACCAAGTTAAGTTAAAGAAAAGAATAGTTAATGTTTACATTTAATTATCAATCGAGTGGATTGATAATAAAGAAAGTTAACTAATAAGTCGGCTGTCGTTTGATTAGGACACAAAAGTCGACCAATGGAAGGAAAAGGAATGTGACAGGAACATAATAGAGAACGTTAGAGCTAAGTTCAAGTAAGTTCAGACTTCATTTACAGCATAAAGAAAATGATTTTTAAATATTTATGTATACATTTGCAAATATGTTTGTAATTATTATGCAAGTTTCTTTTAAAGTATGTTTGCATTTATCATGCAAAAAGTTTTAAAGATTCAAAGCAAGATTTGTAATGAATTTGCAACTGTATGTTTAAAGTCTATTTACATATTGCTATGCATAATGTTTTTAAAAGTTCAAGTTATAATTTTCAATGTATTTAAAGTATGTTTTGCATTTTGTTAATGCATAATGTTTTATAGTTTAAGTTATAAGTTTTATGTTGCATTTGTTATGAAAAAAGTTGCATTTGTTATGCAATATGTTTCAAAGAGAACAAGTTATGATTTGCAAAATGTGTTTGAGTTTTATGTTGCATTTGTTATGCAATAGGTTTTAGAATATAAGATATGATTTGCAAAGGTGTTTGCATATGATGTGATAGAATTTGTTATGCTCATTAACGTTAAAAAGAAGGTAAAGTAAAGACGATAAAAGAAAGTGTCGTACCAGCCTCCTTGTTGTAAGGTAATGAAAGTAAAGGTTTGACCTCCTAGATGTGAGGTACATGACCTCGATGTTCGATGGCCTCAAGTCTTCCACAAGGGAAGCATCACGTTTATGATCTCATGATTAATGATGTTGGTACGAACACTAAAGTAAGAATAAGGAAAGTTAAAGTAAGATACTGAAAGATAAGGAACAAGGATAGAAAGTTAAAGTAAGATAAGGAAAGTTAAGGAACAAGGATAGAAAGTTAAAGTAAGGAAAGAATGTTCATAAGACACTCATAATCGAAAGTTCATAATTAAGCATAAATGGAAACATGCATTTTCATTTTACTTGTTTTCCATGTTATGAAACATTTATATGCTATGGAAAACATTCTAATGAATGTTTTATATTAGTTGTTTATGAAAGCATAAATGACGTTTATAAAGAGCAATCTGAGGATTGTTTTATGTTAAATATTTTATGAAAAACGTTTAAGAAAAATGTTACAAAAAGGCTTTGTGAAAACGTCTATGAAAAACGTCTTAGAAATGTTTTATGAAAAATGATTATGAAAAACATTTATGAAAAATGTTTCAAGAGAAAGGTTTTTATGAGAAAGGTTTTTAACGTATGTTTCAATGATTTGTGAGATTACGTTTGAACTTACTAAGCGTAAGCTCATAAAAGTTTCTTCATGCTGCAAGTAATTTTATGGGTGACCAGTAGGACCCGTTTGAAGAGTTGGGTGCTGCAGAGGACAAATGCGAAGATTTGGGTATGGATACCACCACTGTTTTCTTCCGCTACATAAAGAAAAGGTTTTCTACTATTTAATACAATGTTTTTGAAGTTTTAAGAAAATCAAAGTTTTAAGAAACGTTTTATAAAATTATAAGGTGAAGATTGACATTATGATTTAATAAATGTTTCTTATTAAGTTTTAAAAAATGATTTGAAATGATTTTAAGGGCAAGTGTTGAACGATGTCTCAACTTAAAAGGTGACAGAGGTCGCAACAGTTTTTAAGTATGTTTTTCAAGGATGTTTAATAAACAAAAATTTATTTCAATATTTTTCTTACTAAGTAAGTAAGATTATTATTTAAGAACGATGTTTAAGAAAATAAAGTGACTGCCCATAAAGGCGGGTCATCATAGTTTGAAGCACTGTATGGATGACCGTGTCAATCATCAGTGTGTTGGGTAGAACCAGAAGATAGGATTATTCTTAGGCCAGATGAGATTCGCGACAGTAATGAGAAGGTCACCGTGATATGAGATCGATTGAAGGTAGCTCAGAGTTGGTAGAAGAGTTACGCGGATAGAAGATGTCGACCTTTGGAATTCAAGGTAGGAGATTTTGTTCTTTTGAAGGTATCACCTCGTAAAGGTATCACGCGATTCAGTGTAAGCGATAAACTTGTGCCAAGGCATGTTGGACTGTTCGAGATTACTCAACGTGTGGGTGTGGTTGCCTATCACCTAGATCTTCCTCTTGAGCTTTCTCATGTTCACGACGTATTCAATGTGTCGATGCTTCGGAAGTGTCCTCCTAAGTAGAACAAGATAGTTTCATTCCATGATGTGTAGATCCAAGAAGACATGACATACGAGGAGGTACTAGTTCAGATTATCAATCAGAAAGTGATCAACTTACGACGTCGTGACATACCGTTAATGAAGGTGATGTGGCAGCATCATGGGCTTGATCAGAATCGACTATGTAGGAGTTTTATTCGCATTTGGTTTGTTTTTGAAATTGATTTATAAATTTCGAGGGTGAAATTTCTTTTAAGGGTGGAGAACTATAATGCCACAAAATTTAATTAAGTGATATTAGTGTGTAAATAGTGGATTAGTGTGCCATAATGAATGTTTTAAACTTAATTTAATTATTTTGTAAAATTTCTAAATTAATGTTATTTTTTATTATTTAATGATTTTTAATTACCTTTAATTATTTTTATTTTTTATTTTGAATTTTGAAAAAAAAACAATTTATCAAATGCTAGCCACGTCCTTTTTCAAAATCGTAGATGGTACACGGTTTTCTTTCATTGGTTTTGCCCCCTTTTTGGCTTATATAACCTTTCCTTTCCCTCTTTCTTTCACTCACTCTCTCGTTCTCTCCCCTCTCACTCTCATCTCTCTCACTCTTCTCTCTCTCTCTACCTGTCACTCTCTCCCTTTCCCTCTCACATTTTAATTCAAAATTCGAGCTCAAGCCTTGCTTCTTAGCTAGATTGGAAGCATTGAAACATGATTGAGAACCACAAACTTGATTCAAATATTAAATCAAGGTTAGTTTTCAAAATTTCAAAACTTTTTTCAATTTTTCTATTTTCATTGTATTTTGAAATCCAAGCTTCCTTAAGCTTAAAAAATCTTTAATCTAAGTTAGAGAAACTTAAAACAACTAGAATCTAAGCTTGGTTTGATTAAAAACAAATTTAAATCAAGATTCTTAATTTTTCTCTATTTTTTCTTATTTTTGGATTTTCTTGAATTTTTCTATGCAAATCTTGTTTAACCTAGTTTAAAAGTGTTCTAATATGTTTTCCTATTATCTATGAATTTTTTTCATGCTTGCCGATTGAGAAAGACATGTGAAAATAAAAATTGGGCTTGGGGGGGGGGGGGGTGTGGGGGACACCCGTTTCTGAAAAATTCTAAAATTTTCATAGTTCAGCAGGCCAAACTTCATGTTCGGCATGCCAGACTCATACCTTCGACAGACTAAACCTAGAAAAGTTCAGCCAATCAAACCCAGATGGTCGGTAGGCCGAACTGTACAGTTTGGCAGGCTGGACCAAGGGAACCTACAGGCCGACCAGGCTTTATGAAAATTTGTTGTTTTTCATCCATTTTCACTATTTTGAACCCCGATTGAGATTTTAATCTTGCAGTATGATTTTATAAACACAAATTTCACATAGGACACTATGAGATAGCTTAGCAACATAGGATATCTTAAGCTAGATACTTATAGACTTAGTTCATAAATTTAAGGTTGTTCGTGGTTCCGTGGAGCTAACGTATAGTGAGGCGGGACTACGGTGCTGAGTCATGATACCAGATATTGAGGTAGGACTTCTACCCTTTTCCTTAATAACCTAGTTTTAAATGATTTTGGCCTCAAAAGGATTTTTATCAAATGTTTTTAATGATTGATTGAAAAAGGGATTTTTTTTTTATTGATTGTCTTCACAAACAGTAGATTGATTTGATTTTCATAATGAGCCACATAATGAATGTAAATGAAAATACTTGGTAAAAGAGATTTTTAATAACTATAGAAATATATAGATGGGCATGATGCCATATCAAAGATCGGTCGTGTAGAGTGCGACCTTAGGGGCAGGTCCCAAAACTCAACTAGGCCACTTCAGTGGTGATAACTATGGTTTGCCCAAGAAAGATAAAATGTTATCTCCTAGATGAACTGTCTTTAATAAGACATATTTAAATGAATTTACTTATTCAACTCTGCTTTCTAATAATTTCTTTGAAAAGTGAATTTTGCATTTAAATTATTTATCTATTTTCAAAACATAGTCCTACTGAGCCTTTCGCTTACATTTTATTTGTTTTTAAACCTTCCCCCGTTTAGGTGGAATTCAGCTTAGGATTAACGAAGGGTCCACAGATTAGACTTTCGACCAGTAGAAGACCTGGGTAGGTTGTTGTACAAATTAAAAAAGGCATGTATTATTTTAATCTTTCTTTCTATTTTGGACTATGGTTGTAATTTGAATATTGTCGATACTATATGTGTGTATGAGTTGTGAGTCGATGGGACCCAACACGTATATCCTCTTTCTTTATTATTTTATTTGATTTTGTTTTTATCTTATTTGTTTAATTATTATAAATGTTTGCTTAAAAAGGGTTTTAAATTATTACATTTTTCATAATTAATTAAATTCTTTAACTTATGTTTTAATTAAATTTTTACTTAATTAACTTTATTAACCCGCTACGTTATCTCCTATACTCCAGGACGTGACAGATTCATTATGATCATTTGATTCTTGACGAATAATGAAAATTGTTAAGAAGTTTATCTAAACTGTTCCTTGAAATCCATTTTAAAAGAAATCATTTTGTAGGAAATCACTTTGAAGGAAATCATTTTGAAAGAAATTATTGTGTGGCCAAAAGCCCCTTTTTTGAAGACATTTAAAACATTTGTCAATTATTGAAAACATTTTGAAAGAATCCTTTAAGACTAAAATCATTAAAAACTTGGCTACCAAGAAAAGGGTAGAAGTCCTACCTCGATATCCTACATCGTGACTCAACACCGTAGTCCCAACCTACTAAACATTAGCTCCATGGAGCCATGAACAACCTTAAATATAAACTAAGTTTATCAGTATCTAGTTTAAGATATGCTCACTATTAAGCTGTCTCATAGTGTCATAATGTGTAATTTATGTATGTAAAATCATACTATAAAGTTTAAATTCTCAATCTGGGTTTAAAACAGTAAAAAGGGGTATAAAATAGCCATTTTTCCTATAGCCGGTTGGCCTGCTGAATTCCCTAGTCTGGCCTGCCGAACTATACAATTTGGCCTACCGGCCAAGCAGGACTAGCCTACCAAACTTTCCTAGGTTCAGTGTGCCAAAGAGATGAGTCCGGCCTATCGAACTCATAGATCTGGCCTATCAAACTAGAAAAATTTAGAAAGTTTTAGATTCGAGCTTCGGTCGCTCGAGCTCAAATCTTCATTTCTAACCTGTTTTCTCAATTCTTAGGCATAGAAAATATTCATATTTGATAGAAAAAATCCTAAAACACTTTAAAACACATTTAAACATGATTTGCATAGAGATTTTTAAAGAAATCCAAAAATAAGAAAAATGAAGAAAAATAGACAAACTTGATTTAAATCTATTTTTCATCAATCCAAACCTAGATTCTAGATGTTATGAGTTCTACTAACTTAGGTTTAAGGTTTTTTAAGCTCATAAAACTTGATTCACAGCGTTTCAAAGAAATTTAGAAAATTTGGAGCAAAATTTGAAAATAAAAGAATTTACTTCGAATTGGAGCTTTAAAATGAGTTTGCAGAAGCTTAATCATATTCCTTGACCTCCAATCCAGCTAATAATCAAAGCTTGGATTCAAAAATTTTGAATCAAAGAGAGAGGGAGAGAGGGAAGGAAATGCAGAGAGAGAGAGATAAGAAGAGAGAGAGTATGCTGAGAGAGAAAGTGAGAGAAAAGGAGGGACAGAGATTTAAATAGAGAAAAATGTAGTTTTGTAGAATGAAAATCATGTTCCAACACATGGTTTTCTAAAAGGGGCATATTAGATATTTGACAAATTATTTTGTTTCAAAAATTTAAAATAACAAAAAAAAAATAATGAGTGATTAAAAATAATTAAAAGTAATACTAATGGGAGAATATTACGAAATGGTTAAATTAAGTTCAAACTTACATTATGGCACCCTAATTCACCATTTTCATACTAATTACATTGAATTAAAAATCAGGGTGTTACATGCATAGACAATGGTCAAGCTCTTTTTTAGTTGTTGCATAATTCAATTGTGCTTTAGACAAAGTCTAACTTGCATAAGAAATCACATGCAACACTTTATTCTTTTATTGGCTAAGTATAGCTCCAATGGCATAATCACTTGTATCGCACATGAGTTAATCAGGTGTCATAATAACAGAAGCTGTAATCAACTTTTTTTTCCTACAAATTGAAGGCTTGCAAACAAGATTCATCAAAGTTAAAAGGGACTTCCTTCATCAATAGATTGCATAAAGGCTTTGTTATTAGAGAAAAATCCTTTATGAAGCAACGATAAAATCCTACATGTCCCAGAAAACTCTTCGCACCTTTCACAGAGGTTGATGGTGGTAATTTCTAGATGATCTCAATTTTCACTCTGTCCACTTCAATTCCGTTTGCAGAAATTCTACGTCCAAGAACAATGCCTTTTTGCACCATGAAATGACACTTTTTCCAATTAGGACAAATTTTGTCTCTTTATCTCTTTTTAGGACCAAGGCTAAGTTTGACAAACAATCATCAAAGGAGGTCCCAAAAATAGAAAACTCATCCATGAAAACTTCAATGATTTTCTCCACCATATCAGAAAAAATGGACATCATTTAGCTTTGAAAAGTGGTTGCGCATCGCAAAGACCGAAAGGCATTCTCCAAAATGCAAAAGTACCATCAAGATAAGTGAAAATAGTCTTCTCTTGATCCTCAAGTGCAATTGGAATTTGATTGTATCTAGAGTAACCATCAAGGGAGCAATAGTATGGATGACTCGTAAGTCTATCCAACATTTGATCAACGAATGGCAAAGGAAAATGGTTCTTTCCAGTAGCTTCATTCAATTTCCTATAATAAATGCATACTCATCATCTTATGACTATTCTTGTAGGAATGATTTCATTGTTTTCATTTTTCACAACAGTCATGCCTTCTTTCTTAGTTACTTCTTTTATTGGGCTTGTCTAAGAACTATCAAAAATTGGGTAAATGATTTCTACATCAAGCAACTTGAGTCAGTTCTCACAACTTCTTTCATGTTTAGATTTAATTGGCATTGATATTTTCATAGTTGGTTTGAAATTTTCCTCCATAAAAATTTTGTGCATGTATATTGAAGGGATTATGCCTTTGATATTAGCAATACACCAACCTAAGGTAGTCTTATGCTTTCTTAAGACATGTAGCAACTTCTCCTCGTCCGATTCACTCAAAAATACTAAGAGAATGACTAGAAGTGTAGAAGAATCTAGAAGTGTAGAAGAATCCCTTAAAAATACATATTGAGCTGGGAAGGCAATGGTTTCACCTTGAAAATGGGCGACTTTATGATCAATGGAATTATCTATGTTTGCCTTTTTTTAAAGTTCTTCAACTCTTCCCTTCTTGAAGAAATTAGAAGTAGGAACTCTTTTCAGTAAGGCAATGCATTCTTTCATCTCCTTTTTCTCCATATCGATAAATTCTCCTTTGATGAGGCAAGCTTCAAGTGGTTCTTTCGGATGAGCTTTGAAAATTCTTTAGCCATAAATCGATCAATGGTACCCAGTCGAAAACGACTTTTAGCTTTGAATGGAAATTTCATTGCCTTGAAGACATTGAAGGGGACTTATTCTTATTGGACTCTTATGTTTAATTCCATTTTTGCACATCAATCAAAGTCCTCCTGGTGGCAAGGAATGGTTGACCAAGAATGAGAGGAATGTCTTGGCCTTTTTCCATGTCCACGACCATGAAGTCTACGGGGAAAATGAACTTGTGGACTTTGACTAGCACATCTTAAATCATACCTCTTGGATACTTGATGGACCTATTAGTAAGTTAAAGGGAAGCCATAGTAGGTTTTTCTTATCCTAATCTGAGCTTTTTATACACAGAATGAGGCATTAAATTGATGCTTGTACCTAAATCACACAAGGCTTTCTTGAAATGGGAATTTCCAATCATACAAGGAATTGTGAAACTTCTAGGATCTTTGAGCTTGGGTGACATTTTCTTTTGCAAAATTTCACTACATTCCTTTGTCAATGTTGCTGTTTCATAATTTTCTAGCTTTCTTTTGTTGGACAGAATCTCCTTCATGGATTTCACATAGCGGGCATTTGCTCCAAGGTGTCAGCAAATGGGATGTTGATATGCAACTTCTTAAAGAGTTTAAGAAATTTGAAAATTTTCCTATCCAAGTTTTTCTTTCTAAGCCTTTAAGGAAATAAAATGGGCATAATATAGGGTGTTGGATTATCAAAAAAAGCTTTGACTTTGGTTCTTCAACTTCCTTTAAAGGTTTAGATGGTTCAGGGTTGACAACAACTTCTTTAACAGGCTCCTTCAACTCCTTGCCACTTCGAAGAGTGATTGCTTTGACATGCTCCTGAGGATTTGTTTCAATAGTGTTTGCTAATTTTCCTTGAGTTCTCTTAGCGAGTGCATTAGCAATTTGGCCAACAAGTGCTTCTAGATTCCAAATGGAGGCAAAATGATTTTGAAAGGCCTGCTCATTTTTTTGATATAAATTGATTAGTTTTGGAAGCAAGTTGGTTGGTGGCTGTGGCAAGTTGAGCAACAATATCCTCCAATGAAGGCTTTTTCTTTTGTTGAGGTTGAAATTGTTGGAATTCAGGGATGGTCTTAAAACATTTGGTTTTGCTCTGCAAAAAAGTTGGATGATTTTTCCATTCTGGATTGTAGGTGTTGGAATTTGGATTATACGGTTGTCGATTAAAGTTAGAGACAAAGTTTGCTTGTTCTTGTTGAGTGGGAAACGAGTTCACTATATGGCAGCCAATGCTGGCATAATGGTCACCATAGGATTCAAAATTTTGGGTGGAGGTTTGAATAGCATTCACTTTCAGACTCCTTAATTGTTTGGTCAAAGTTGCTACTTTCGTTGTCAAAGCTGTAATAGCGTCTAACTTATGCATTCCTATAGTTCTCTTTTGTAGTGATCGCTCAGAAGGCCATTGGTAGTTATTTGATGCTGATGTCATTTCTTCGAACAATTTGTATGCTTCATCTATGCTTTTCCCTATAAGGCCCCCCTAGCTACAACATCAACGAAGGTTTTAGTGTTTCGACTTAAACTATTGTAAAACATTTGTAGTTGTAGCCACTTGGAAAGCCCATGATGAGGACACCTTTGCAGCACATCCTTGTATTTTTCCCATGCTTGATACGCATCTCCATGCCATGTTGAGTGAATTGAGTAGCGTTGTTTTGCATTTTTGCAGTTTTCATAGGAGGGAAAAATTTAGCGAAGAATTTCTGAGCTAAGTCATTCCATGTTGTGATTCATCCTTGAGGAAGAGAGATGAGCCAAATTTTTCACCTTGTCTCTAAAGGAGAAAAGAAAAAGTCACAGTCTTATAGCGTTATCAGTAACACCATAGTGTTTGAAAGTGTCATATATCTCCAAAAAGTTGGTTAGATTTACATTCTGATCATCAGTTTGTAAACCATCAAACTAAATAGAGGTTTAGATCATTTGGAATATCTAGGCTTGATTTTGAAATTGTTAGCCATGATAGTGGGTCTACAGATGCTTGAATCAAAGTCATCGATTTTTGGTACTATGTAATCCCTCAAGGCTCTATTTTCAATCGTGTTCGCATTCTTGTTCACGTTTTCTACAGTTTTGGCCATGTTGAATTTCCATTTCCTAGAAGCTTTTCTCTTGTCTTTAAGTGATTTTAAAAATGTTCTTTCAATTTCTAGATCTACAGGTACAAGTAGCAAGCCTCTAGTTCTTTTCATACACTACCTAAACTATAGATAAAGAAAAACAAAGCTCAAATTAAAATTAGAATTAATTGGTATTGATATTAATAAGCACAATTTTTCCAACAACGGCGTCAAAAACTTGTTATGAATTTTAAAAAATGTAAGTGCACGTTATCAAAAACAAGTATTAAAGAATGACTAAAGGTCGTCCCCACGAGGAAATTTAGTTTGTTAATTACCAAAATTGATTAATCCTAATTTTATTTGAGAAATCAATAATTTAATGCTTTTTAAAAATTTTTTAAAAGACAAATTTTTAAATTCTAAAATTAAAAGCGAAAGTCTCAAAATTTGAAAGCTTTGAAATTTATTTATTTATTTAATGGAAATTCAATAACGAAAAAAACTATTGGAAATTATAATTTTACTAAATTAATTCAATTTTATTGAATTAAACATATTGCTGTGATTTTTCATATTATGTTGACGGTCAAATTTCCTTTGTTTTATGTACTCTCTGTTAAGTTATACATAAAATATACTTAAGCATAAGAACATACTATATCTCTATATGAATTTTTAACGCTTAAGTTTATTAAATTCTATAGTAATTCCAAAATGACCATATAAAATAGAATATCTCTATCCTCCCCTAGAATTTATGGCATTTATTTCAACGAAATAAGTAACAAATATCTCTACTCGATTTCAATTTGATCATAAATTCATTCAAAAGTTGATCATGTTTTTGAAAGCATTAAGTTTAAAAATAAACGCTCAACATAAATATGAAAATCACAACAACATAATTTAACTAAATAAAATATTCATAATTTAGCTACATCATAATTCCAGCAAAAATAAAATTAGTTCATAATAACAATATTAACAACAACAATTCATAATAATGCATATATTATAACAGCAATAAAATAACAGAAATGTTTAGAGTAAACTTATTTGGTAAAATAAATCTACTAAGTCCTTCCTTCAACAGTTTTACTCCTTCTCCTCCTCTCCAAAATTACAAAAGAAAATAAAACAAATATTTTTTTTCCAAGAAATGCTCCTAAGAATACTAATTGCGCTCAAAGCTCATGAATGAAAAATGAGAGGCCTTGAACTTTACCTCTGCACGCGTTATATAGCCTTCAAAGGGTTAAAATTTGAATTAAAAAAATCGCTTAGTAGCTGCGTAATTTTGCACAACATGCAAATCTTCCTTTCACGCACAAGGAGTGAAAAAAAAAACTGATCATTTTGCCCAAAATGGCAACAAACGTGCCTTTGAAGCGCTGTGAAGTGCACGAGCCCAACTTATTGGTGGAGAAGACTGAGATTGGTGACCAAGGTGGGCCCCGTGGTCTGCTGCTCCACAGTAGCCTGTCGGCTGCTCTCATGCTCCGGCGGGTGAGGCGCATGCTCCGCATCTAGGCCGCACGCTCCCTTCATCTGACGGCTAAGATCAAATCTTAAATCAAATTTAATTTTCACTTATTTCTTTTCTTCTTTTCTTATCAAACCGACAAAATTAATATTTTTTATCACATTCTTACCCCAACTTTTGCCAAATTTATTACACACATGTGGATTGAAATATATAGGAGGAGAAAAATATTCAAAACATAATAACATTAATTACAAACTAAATAAAATTAAACCAAAATAAAACAAAATCAAATGAAATTAAGAAAAACTAAAAATAAAACAAATGAATTAAAAACAAATTAAAATCTTTAAAACATAGCCAATTTTTGTATATAAAAATATGGCGAAATAACTCTATAAAATAAAGTTATTATTTTTTATTAGGGTTTGTTCTTTATTGATGAGTTTTATCACTAATAATCTTGAATTTATCACTGATATCCTATTATTGATTAATAATTAATGAAGATTATTTTTGTCATTTTGACTTTGTAATTTATAAGGAGGGTCATTTATCTAATTTAAAAAAATACGATCATTTATTTTGAAAAGACTTTTAAAAAGGCCATTTGTCTCTATATCCCTAAGCATTAAGTGATCACTTATTTCAAAATTCATCAGCCACTTTTACCCATTATCGTTGTTTAAAAAAGGGTTTTCAAACTAAATGGTTTTTTTTAAAGAATTTTTATTAAATGATCTAAGTTTTATAAAATTAGTAAGATTGTCATTTTTTTTCAAATAGTTAATCAATGATTATTAATTTTTCGTTTATCACTGATTAAGTTAGTAGTTTAATAGATTAATTTTTGTTTATTATTAATTAATTTGGTATTTTATTATTGATTAATCAATATTAATTAATGATTAACCAATCTCAATTAATAATTTACCAATGTATTGTTAATAAATTCATGATAAATCTAGATATATCGGTTAATCAGCGATAAGCTATAAAACAATCATTTTTTTTAAAAAAAATTGTCATTTATTTATTTAAAAAAATTTTCGCGACCGCCCTTCATTTTTGCCATGAAAAATATTATGATCATGAGCTTGTTAAACATGTATGCCCTAAGGAGTAAAAATGTAATAAGTTTTTGAAAACATTTTTATCAATAAAGAATTTATTTATACTAAATCTTGTCCTCTTTATGTTCATATCTGTTGAATGTATGATAAGCAAACAATAGTCTGAGACTGTCGATCTAAACCTTTAAGAATTAAGCATATGATGGACATATTATGCAAAAGACACGATTCTTGAGGTGACGGTCTAAATCATAAGATCCACAATCGAGGGAATAAAGTTGGGCACTTTATTCATGTAAAGATTGTTATGTTGTCTACATCCCTATTAGGAGATGGTTTGTTTTAACCATTGGAGTTGGACTTTGTGAATAGAAACATTGTCACGTTGTCATAGGTGACGATGTGTTAGATCGGGACACAAAGTGAATTGATTTGGATTAATAATTCTGTCTTGGCAAATCGATTTACTTTAGACAATAATTTGTATTGTATCTTAATCCTAAGATGAATAGTAGGCCCATTGTCTTGACTTGTGTCTTTTGATGTACCAAAGGATGACACTCACATTTTAATAGCGGTATGCATGTTGGTACGTTGGAGGCATGACTTTTGATAGCGTAGACCTATTATTTATAGACATGGAATCCATAGCTCTTCTTTAGGAGTAGTGATATCCTTTTATATGCGTTATCCTGTAATTGAAAAACTAGAGCGCTTAACCATTTAGATACATAGGTGTAACCGAATGGTATACCGTCTTTAGATGGTAAGTTTTTCGATAGTGAGATAATGGAACGTAAGATAAAAAATAATCGGGAAGGTAAGACAGAACTTGTCCTTAAGCCGATTATGGATAATCCTATAGGGATACGGTACACTATGATATGTCATGGAGACTTAGCTATACGAGCTTTGTAATTCTATAGAGTTCGAGAATGCAACTCCAAGCTTTTAGTAGAGTAGCATTGAAGTTAATAATTATGAAATATATATCTGGGATATTAGGTTTCATAATTATTGGGAGCTTGAACTTAGGTCCATTTGGTCATCTTTACTAGCTCACAAAATCCTGTAACGATACGGCGTGCTTTTCTAATTATTGATGACTTATGTCAGATTTATTAGATTGGTTGAAATTTGAAAGAATCAAATAATTCATGTCTGTTTATCGGTTGAATTAATTTTGTGACAAAATTAATTCAAGATTAAACTTGTTGAATTATTGAGATCGGATAATTCTTGTCTGTTTATCAGTTGATTTACTTTTGAATAAATTATATCAAGATAAACTTGTAGAATTATTAGGCATCTATTTATTTTCCTAGAGATTATCTAGGTAAAGTTGTTTTAATTAGATAACTTTTCTATTGGGTTATTTAAATTAAAACTGGGACTTTATCCTATAGAATCTCGAGTAGAAAATAAAAAATTCGTTGAGATTTTTTTTTCGGTAGTTCGGCATGCCGATCTTAAAGTTTGGCCTGCCGATGGGGCAAGTTCGGCCTGCCTATGCGCGAAATAAAAATCACGCGTTTTCACGTAGATTTCATCCGATATTGATTCAAATTTGATTCTGATTCGAATTTTTGAGACCTTATCTGATAATGAATGACCCTAGACCCAACCTCTATAAATAGGGAGTGAGTCTCATGAGTTATTTAGATCAATTGAGAGATTAAGAGTGACACTCTACTGGTGAGAATTTGAAACTCCCTGAGAGCTCTTGTTCACAAATCACGAACACTAGCTTTGGGTTCTCAATTGGTTGGAAGAAGAGTCACCTTGAGGAAGAGCTGTAGTGTGAGCCCACACTCACTCCGATCGTGGATAGAGAATAGCAAAGAAGACCAGTTGGTTGAGGCTCTTCTAGAACATTACTTCTCTACGTAGATTTCGGGAGCTTTTCGGCGAATACAAGGTCAGTAAGATAAGGTTAATTTATACATATAGCATATTAAACTTATGTTTTAAAAAATACTTTAATTTAAAATTTTTAAAATTTGTAACATTCTTCTGCGTATTATTTTTATTTGGCTTTGCCTTCCTTAAAAAAAAAAAAAAAAAGTGGAATATTTGCCGAACAGGGCCTGTGAGTTGCCGCCATCAGCAAGAAGCGGCTCTTCACATTCCGTTTATTTATATTACAATAAAAAAATAATAAAACCAATTCCAAATTCAATCTCCATTTTTCTAGGGGAAAACAAAAAAAAAAAAAAAAACTTTCGAATCTTCATTTTCTCGAGATTCGTCGTGAGCTCCGATCTCCTGACAACAGTCTTAACAATTGCAACCTGTTGGCCCTAATTCACCTGAATTTCTTTCTGTTAGTTGCTCTCTCCTTCGTTCTAGTCCAATTTCAGTTGAATCATGGATTTATCCATATGTATATACAGCTTTTCTCCGACTATATATTTATCTGAATGTTTTGGGATTTGGAACTTTATTATGAATTTTGAATTTTCTGCTTGGATAGACTTCAGAAATTGAATTTGATTTTGTCTTCTTTTTCGTCTCATTGATTTCATTTGGTGTTGATTTTGGAACTTTATGAACTGATTTTTTTTCCGTGGATAAACTTCGGAAATTGAATCGATTTTGGCTTCATTTTGATCTTTTACAGCTCTAGTGCACGTGTTTATGTTTTCAGGAATGGAAAGTGGTTCATCCTTATATGGCTCTTTGTCTTTGTCATGTTGCCAAGGAATAATTTTGCCTCCCATAACAGTGCCTTTGCGGCTCTCTCTTTCTGTGAATTCTAAATCAGAATCTTTGAAACTTGACCTTTGCCATGGTCTTGGTTCACCTCGTTCTTTTCAGGTATGCTGTTTCAAAGCTTATGGTAATTGCTTTTGAGGAAATACTTGATTAAAATACAGGTAAATTATGTTAAAAGAGAGTTACATTTGAGAGCCCTAAATTAACAAAGAAAAGGTCACAGCAATAATAAGCTAGAAAGAAAAAAAAAAAAAAGAAAAGAAAAAAAGCAAGCACTGACTGAATACTGTGAAATTGAAGGTTCCGTTTCTGTAAACCCTTTGCCGCTGTAGCCAATGTGCGTGCATATGAAGAGGGAAAAGGGATCATTATGGGGATTGTTTGAGATATCTTTATACTAGTGTTGCCTGGCCATGTTGTCTCAATTCCTCACTGTGTTGATTTTTTTTTTTTTTTGGTTAAAGATGTCATGTCATAAAAATTTCTTCTGTTATTAAGAATGATATACACTCCGGTTGATTACTAGGAAAATGCAGGAAAACATGGTGTGAAAAGTGTAAACTCATGTCAGCTTGTGATTCTGATTTGAATGATCAACTCATGTCAAGCAAACTTGGGAAGCTACATATTTGTACACAAACTAGAATCCAGACCTTCCATTGTACCCAGATTATTGTAGAGTCAGGATTCACATTATGCAACTAATTTTCATATTGGGTGTGATGATGTACTTATATACTGTCATTGCTGCTATAAATTTTCG
Source organism: Artocarpus hirsutus (assembly GCA_946598075.1). Taxonomy (NCBI): domain Eukaryota; kingdom Viridiplantae; phylum Streptophyta; class Magnoliopsida; order Rosales; family Moraceae; genus Artocarpus; species Artocarpus hirsutus. The sequence continues at coordinate 63,857 of CAMOHE010053996.1, forward strand.
ACATCCTGGTGTTGATTGTTTCCCACTTAATGCAGTTGTTTACTCATAAGGAACACTTAATTGGGTGTTTTCAACATAAAAGGAAGAGTCTGGGTTATTCAAATTGTTGTAAGTGAAGGAATTCTTATCATTTTATCTTACAATTACTTGTTCACTGCCAATTGACTAGTAATAAGCTCCCTGATGAGTGATGACTTCATTTACTTTTATATTGTTAAGTCTAATATTTTCCTGTGAAACTTTGTAATACTATTCCTTATGTGATTCAATTGCTTACCTATTATCTACTCAGAACTCTAGCATACTATGAAATTTTCTAAAAGCATAACCAACCTTCAACGAAAACAATAGCTATTTGGGCTTCTCATTTTTGTTTCCTCTTATAGCAGAACATTTGAATTGCTGGCTGGTTTCACAATTATGGTCATATTTCTTATTGTATTTCTGCCCACATACTTATTGATAAATTCATTTTAAGATCTCATCGATTCTGGTGCTATTTGTCATTCCTGCAACAAGTTACTTATGGATACTATTATTTTTCTTCTTTCCGCTACAGTTGCTTGCAATAACTTTTTGTGCATTCCGAGGATGCATGGCATTGTACCATGGTTCCGTTCTAGTAAACAGGAGACGCTTCATGTACCGCATTATGATGTCAAAATGCGAAACCAACAGAAGCTATCCAGATACATAGCTGTGAGATCTGAACTTACTGGAACTGGGACCCCTGATGCAACTTTCCTGTTAACCGGTTTCACCTGCTAGCTTTCTATTGTCGCTATTTCCTTGCTATTAGCTATAATTCTTATTCACTTCTGTTTCTTTATTATTATTATTTTTTTATATTGTCACTATTTCCTTGCTATTAGCTATAATTCTTATTCACTTCTGTTTCTTTATCGTTGTTTTCTAAAAATGCAGAACTAAATCTGGGTTCAAAAGCTAGGGGGATTTGCTTTTATGCTGTTACCTCTGTTGTTGCAATTTTTCTATTTGGTTTATGGTCTTGGAGCATCCTTTTGTACTCTCGTTGGATCAATACCGAAGAAAAGCTCATTTCTTTATTGCTAAACTTTGGGCAACTTTAACTGTTGCTCCATTTTTCAAGATTAAGTTTGAGGGATTGGAGAATCTGCCTCCAGCAGACACTCCAGCCGTATATGTCTCCAACCACCAGAGCTTTTTTGACATATATGCTCTTCTGACTTTTGGGAGACCCTTTAAATTCATCAGCAAAACCAGCATATTTCTCTTCCCTATTATTGGTTGGGCCATGTTTCTCTTGGGTGTAATTCCTTTAAAGCGCATGGACAGCAGAAGCCAGTTGGTATTCCTTTTCTTTCTGATCCTTTCTACATAATAACTTGTTAGAATGTAACAGAAGTATTATTAGTAAATTGTGTCCCTTTTGCACCTCATGATTTATAAAGTTTGATTGATTTGAATTCTTTTGGCTTTTGCATATAGGACTGTCTTAAGCGGTGTATGGATCTTATAAAGAAGGGTGCCGCAGTCTTTTTCTTTCCAGAGGGAACTCGGAGTAAAGATGGAAAATTAGGTGTTTTTAAGGTGAGATCATTATGGATCCTTACAAACCACCAATGTTGCAGGGTCTAGTAATTTGGTTGAGAACCACGAAAGAAAGCAAGAGAGATTTGGTTACGAAATACTTTTTATTAGGAAAGAATCCTTACATGTAAGATTCTGTTTTCGAATTCAAAGTGACAGAGATTGAGAACCATGAAAGGAAGCGAGAGAAAGTGGATGAGAGGGCCTCTTGGACAGATAAAACAATAAAATCACAAGGGCAAAAAACTGCCAGACAGTGAAAATGTGAATTCTAAAACAACACGACTATTTATTTGCCCATCACATCCTTACAATTTAAAATGGTCAACTGACATGGAATATCTTTGAACGCCTTATCTGTTAAGGCCCATAACAAAGCTAAAAGGTTAGCCTTTTCAAAAATGTCAATCAGCCCCATTTTCTTCTCACAAATTCTGGAATTCCACTTCATTCAAATTGTCCAAAGTAATAATAGTATCATGCAACTGCAAAGAATTGTCACCATTTTATTGGATCCAAAACCCACCATTTCCTACCTCAACGATTTGCACTGAGCTGGAAATACCCAAAGAAAACATGCTTCCTTCAACGACTTTTGCCATAAAACTCTAGCCACACTGCTGTGAAGCAATAAATGTGAAGCAATAAATGATCTAAAGATTCATCCTTTTCATTGCACATTACGCACCATGAAGGTGAAAGAGTAAGATGATGATGTCTCCTTTGAACCATGTCACGAGTATTCAGTTTACCATGAGAAACCAGCCATGCAAAGACTTTGATCCTGTAGGGAACACCAGATTTCCAAATGAAACGGAAAGGGTTACAGAATACTTTCTAGAGCCAAATACAGCCTAATTTTCGTTACCAAGTAAGAAAAAGGTTAAATAAAGGTTACTGATATCAAAAGCATTCATGATTTACGTGGGTTGATCATCTGTGGAACTATTTCCTAAGAAAGAAATAGACACGTGTCTCTTTTCGTTTGACCCAATGGAGAGTCGAAGAATAGATCTAAGAACAAATTTTGTTGTGATGCACATTTGGCTACTCGAAATAATTATTGGTTCATCTTCTGTACTTTCATAACTACTTTTGGACGAAATCTGAATAATAAAAGGTGTATTTTTTGCACCCCATTTCTCTCCCCTACTTTCTTAGTTTCTATGGTTTTTCTTCATAGTTTTCGATGCAGCAACAAGAAGAGGGTGCAGTGATACAGAGATTGCTACAAAGTTTGAAATTTCATTGTTCTCTCTTGCTGTTTGATATGCAGAAAGGTGCCTTCAGTGTTGCAGCAAAGGCTAAAGTGCCAGTAGTGCCTATCACCCTTATACGAACTGGTGAACTCATGTCTGCAGGAATGGAAGGTATCTTGAATTCTGGAGCTGTCTAAGTCATTATTCATAAGCCGATAGAAGGAAGTGATCCGCAAGTGTTGTGCGATAAAAGTAGAGACGTAATTGCAGATGGGCTCACACGTCATGGCTGAGCTATCTGCCCACACTTTGTTGTTTTTAATTTGGCCTACAATGCCACATAATATTTGAGCTTTTCGTCTAGAATATGGATTTATAACCTGAAGGTACGTCCCCTTTGATAAGGTGCCTTTGCAGTAATTATTTCTTGCTATTTGTGCTTGCATTTTAAAACGACAATATATCTTAAATGAACATGACATGACAGGCACCTGTTCTTTCTTAGCCATCATATCGCTTGTTTTTGGGTATTTAGCTTTTATGGTATTTTTTTTTTAATAGCCAAACATAAAGAAACAATTTCTAGAGATATCAAAATGAGTACTTGAAATCTATCTTCTTTCGTGAAACTTCAATACAAGATCTAACTACTGTTGGTAGAAAAATTATGTTGATTATAGGAATTTGATTGGATAACCACATTAATGTAAAACTTGTCTCACTTTCAGCCACATGATTTTGCGTGGTTGTTGATCTAAGGGATAGTTTATGCATGAGAGAGGGCTATTCAAAGACTCAGTGTATTAAGGTGTAGGGCTGTGCAAGGTGTCTTGGGAAACAAAGTCTCTCGTCTCTCTTATTTGTACCCATGTTCGGTTTGTTTGCCAAATCAAATTGTGCTTCAGTAGCAGGCAACAATTTCTTCTTCCTTTTATTTGGTGTGGAGTTTGCCTCTTTCATTTATTGTTGTCAACCGTATTTGATGACTGTATTATGAGTATTGATTTCTGCAGTCTCAGATTAGGACCTACCGAGGCTAAGCACCTAATAAGTGTCGAGACAAAATGGTGCTGGACTTCTTCCTGTCCAGTTGAGCAATTCTTAGTTCTGGTGGCAGGGTTGCCATATTCACTAATAATTTGTGATCGGTGGGCTTTTGCAATATCAGATGGGTGCAAATAGCAACCGGCTGTGTTTTTCTCCTTGAATGGGTCAGTCTTTTCATGGTTGACCGCTCTGTTTTTTAAGAAATGTTTTAACTGTTGCTCATCCTTCGCATGGAAGTGTACTCATCTTGTTCAGATTAGCAAGTAGCTGTTCACAAAACTCCTTTCTTATCAAGTGGTTTCTCAGTCTTCTACATTTGCCTTATATGTTGTTTCATTTGATTATTTCAGAAGCAATCTGTGCTAGAAGGTTGATTTTCTTCACCCTATCGTGCTTGGAATTTCGATAACTGAATGTGATGTTTGAGAAGTCTTCCTTATCTCAAATGTAGTCTCAACCACACTATATATCTAAAACTGATTTACACTTGTGCATGGCTGTGGTTCTCAAGTTAAAATAGCGTCGTATCTTGAGAAGTTTTTACTCTAGGCTGAAATGTCATCTTTGCAAGCTACTAGCCTTTGCATCAAAGCGAATAAAACGAACACGCATGGTAATTTTTATATAAACAAAGTATGAGTAATACTAAATTTGCTCCATAAACAAAAATGCATTAATTTGTTTATTTTTTTATTTTTTATTTTTGGGGGTATGCTTTCTAAAACTGCGTTATGCACAAAATGGTAGCTATTCAGAGGCTCTATGAACATGTAAAGGTCATCAAAATTTGAGGAATACATGGCTGTTTGGGTCTCTCCTTCATACTCTTGGAGCATGTTATTGTTCATAAAAATCTGCTATACTGCGACGTTTTGGGTTATTTTGAACTTCATTCCCCTGATCATGGGTGGGGCTGGCATCCCCTTTCATGAAGTGAAAACCCATTATGTACCTATACTCTCCGGTTCCAAGACAGCCGGGGCAATAGCCGAAACTACTTTTGCCGCAAGTCGTACACCTGCGGGGTGGTTGAAGAAAGTTGATTTGGAGTGCCAAAAACTTTAAATTATACATATGCTTTCGAAAAAAAAAAAAAAAAAGGAAGAAAGTTTGATGTCTTTACAATTTTGGCCATTCCCCTTTTGGAAGCATCACTAAATGAGTACAGATTGTCCTTCCTGCAACAAGTACGTGTTTGTCAGGCGAAACAAATCAAGCGGAACTGGGAGAAACTACCCTTGAAACCCTCTTGGAACTCAAACATCTGATCAACCACCTACAACAGACGAATGAAGTGGAATTATGAATATAAAAGAAGGTAGCAATGATTTTGAGATAAACTTCCCAAATCTTAGGACAATACATTGATTGTCTCACATTAATTTTAACCGAGCAGAAATAGTGAGTTGTAGCAAAATGTAAAAGCCTAAATTCATTATTTGTTTGAGTTAGTGATTGTTAATAACTTGGTTTTCAATGGAAACATAAACCAAGATTAACGAGACATCTGTGTGAAGCTTGTATTTATGGAACCAAGCTTTGGTTCTATATCACGAAAAAGAAAGGGAGAGAGAATCTGGTATTATTAACTTATTGCAGTAATTTGAACCTAATTGGTTTCAAAAAGGTTCTAAAGGGAGGTCATTGTACTATATACGCGAATGAAGATCTAGCTCTCTCTCTAAGGTCAAAAGCTAAATAACGACTTGATTTTTTATCCCAAAGTAAAGCGGTTTATACTCGAAAGAAATACATAAACGTTTAGTCATTTCTAGGTATAGTGTAAATAAAGTAGGAAGAGAAAAAGAGGCATGTCTCCAAGATCCCAAGACGCGCACTTTTGGACATGCTTTAGCACAGTTTATTTAAAAATATTGAAAAGCACAAGCAACACCAAATGAGAGCAGAGAGAGAGAGAGAGAGAGAGAGAGAGAGAGAGAGAGAGAGAGAGCTCTTCCATGACAATCGTGGCAATCTATCCTTCCACTTCCCATGCAGACGACACAAGGCGGGTCTGGCTTTCTTCTTTGTTCTTTATGAACATTTGACTGACAAAAAAAGAGGCTCAAAAGATTATAATAGCATAAAAAAGATCATATGTTGATTTATTGACGAACTCGTAGAAGTCAACAAAAGGTTTCTAGGAGAGAAGGCCTTTGGTTTCAAAGTTCAAAAGGTTGAAATGTTCTTCAAAATCGAACAAAAAAGAAGAAAGAGAATCTAAAGTTTAATATTACAAATACAAGAATTGTTCTGTTTTTGTGCGTGTGCATTTATAATTCTGAAATGAAAGCTAAGGCTGGGAACATCTAGTCCAATACTTCAAACAAATAAAGAACAAGAAGATTCATTGTCTTGTCGCTTTTAGATACTTCAGACGTTTTCTTGGACACCAAACTTTTGATAACTAGACAAAGCAAAAAGAAATTTGTCAAATAGTAGAAAGTTACCAAGTAGAGGAAATAAGGTTAACTTGCCTCCGTGCAGACGACCCAAGAGGGCTCATTGAATGAAAGATGAGGCTTGGTGTTGTATTCCGAGGATGAGGTAGTTAAGCGCCGTTTAAGTTCGAGGATTCACATCAAACTACTGTTGATAAGCTCAGCATTCTTATTGCCATTACCACCATATGCTCCCACAGGGTGAACTAACGGTTTGAAACCCTAAGTGGAGTCAACTACAGACCCCAAAAAGGGGTTAAAACGGAGAGTTTGTTCCCTTCAAAAGAGAGAGGAGATGAATTTTTGAGTCCGTTATCAGTTTCATATCTATTTATTGTCCTACACATTACACACTAAAACTCAAGATTTCTAAAAGGTGGGTAAGCATTCATTAGGTTATTAAAATGAGGTTTGTGTTTTAAAGAGCTACCAGTGAATTATCAAATGGTAATGAGAAAGTAAGAACGCAACGTCAAAGTTGAATCCTTTCTATCTCAATTGCTTGAGAGAATCCATTGAGTTTTTCATGTTGTTTTCTACATATGTTCCGTTACACTAAAATGACTAACTTTTATGTCAAGGGAAGAGTTAAAAGATCACCTTTGAACTGCAATTAATAAAAATTAAACTAAAAGAACAACAAAGATCAAACTGAAGTTTCCATACAACGTATATGATGTGAAGTAAGTGGAGTAAATTTTTCTCTTCATAATTCTTAATAAATCGTTGTACGCAATAAGTGGATAAATAATGTGCAATAATTTTGGTCGACTGAATAATAACTGTATTTATGTACTTTCCTCTTTTTCTAAAGTGGAACTTTCCTCAGTAACTACAATCTAAAGTAGCTTATGTTTTATATTTTGGATTGGGAACTAATTATTTGTTAAAGTTAAACAAAACAACATTGTCAGTAGCAAAGCATATACATATAGTAAACCTTCATCATCATCATCATCATAATATTAATATTAATATTGTTATTTTATTTTTAAATGTTTGCTACCATGGTTTTGAAGTTAGTGATAGAAGTCAACATATTTGGTGATGGCCCTCCATGCATTGAGTTACTTAAGTTTCAAGGACTTATTGGTACTTGATGTTTCTTTTCTGTAGATCAAACTAAGGGAAATCAATCAAAAGGCAAACATGAGCCTCCAAAGACATAAAGAGTATTCAGAAGGACAAAATTGCACTTGAAGACCACTTACCAAGCTTAATTTTCTCACGCCCAGCAGGCTAGCATCCTCTTGGTGCTCTCCTGGAGCTCAGTCACTTCTTCTAAAATACATGCCAACATTAATTGATTAGTTAAAATCTTTGATTTGATGCTGTGTACCACATGAGCTAACATAGACTACTCAACGGACTAATTTCAGTGAAAATAAAATAAACAAACATACAAACATGTGAAGGAAAAAGATACGAAATTTTTTTCTCTCGTTATTCTGTTTCACAGTTCCAACAACTCCTTTTGGCCAAAAGGAAAAAAGGGGTTCACTGGTGTCATCTAACAAAAAATAGGGCCCACTGATGCAACGGAAACGACTTGATTCAAATGCTACTCAGAGAATATACTCAGTTGCACTCCCATCAGACCACAAACTCAGCACCGTAGAATCCATTAACCGCATAGGGACTTTAAAACGAGAATGCTAAGTATCGAACCTTGAACTCGTCTTAAGAGATGAAAAAATAAAAGCATACTAAATTTTACTACAGTGTTTTCTCTCACAATATTTAAATTTCAAACCAAAATTTGGTTCAAATTCTTTGAACTACATTCTCAAACGCTTAATAATTTCATTGGTTTCCAAATGTATCACGACAGTCTTCAGTAACAGTCCTTAAGTTTAGCTTCCCAGGTAACTAGCAAGGTGACGTCCGAGGCTTTTAATCAAACAGTTTACGCGCACCAAAAAACTAAAGCCCAACTCACAAGCCACCCAAGTAGCTAAGCAATAACCGGAAATGGGATCTAATAGGTTGACTTGATTGGCACCAAATGATCAACCCCAATAGCACTTAAGCTCGCCAACGTAGAGTGAAGCAATAATTTGGAAACTAACATTAAAATAATAAAGAAAAGGAAAAGGAAAGAGAATACAATATGTATACTGGAAGCAAAAAGGCTGATTTAGGCTGAATGGGACATTACCAGCAGTTAATCAAGTCGCTAGCGATAGCGGAAGCTGGCTCTTTCTGTTAGCTTTGTATTTATTCTCAAATGTTCCTACCAAGGGTAAACAGGGGGCGGTTTGGTAGTTTTTGGACAGATACAGTTTAGTTTTTTTGGATGACGGGTTGGCGATTAACCAACCTGCAAATCGCTCACCACATAGCGGTGGTTTTGGTTTGGTTTTGAGTGGTTGCGGGCGGGTTGACGCAGTTTAGACCTATACTATTGTCTAATGTAATTTTTTGGACTTTTTTTTTAAGTGAAGAAAATTTGCACAAAATATAAGATGATAATACATAAAGCATTCCCAACAACAAGCAAGTTTGATGCTTAAAGAAAGTGACTACATTCAAAAATACAAATTAAGAAACACAATCATTCATTGCAACAAGAAACATTAGCTACAGATAAGGTAATGAACAAAGTCAAGAGTCTATAAAAATTAAAGCCTATTCACTAGGTTCGAAAATAATAAGATACTAAAAATAAAATGATAAACAAAGTCTAGTGTTCTAATATAATAATAGAATACTACAAATGAAAAAATAGTTTTAAATATAGTTTTAGGTTTTTTTTTTTAATATATAGGCGGGCGGGTTCGGGTTGAACTCGCCCTCAAAAACTTATAACCAAACATGTCCACCTGAATATATTGGTGGGTGGGTTCAACCTGCCCGCCAATATGTTGCTAACGTAAACCCGCTTTTTTTGAGATTGGCAGGCGTGGGCACGGGCGATTGGTGGGTGCGGGGCAGTTTTTGTATAGCCCTAGTTTCCAAGCGGAGGGATTGAGCTTTGGGTAGGAGGTAATTTGTGGCAAATATTTACGCTTCACCTTTTTTATTTTTTTATCTTTTGGGTTTTTGGTACATTTGTCTCCAAATTTTGACATTTTTTAAATTAATTACAAAATTTTCATTTAAGTAATAAGCCTTATAACATTTTATCTCTTGAATTTTAAAACATAACATTCATTCCCTTGAAGTATAATACGTTAATAAACATAATTCTTGTGTTAAAATTTTAATAGAAAATTAAAAAATTTTAAAATTACAGGCATCTTGGTAATCTATTTATAAAATAACAACAAAAATTAAAACTATTATGAGAATCATTTTTATTGATGATTAAAAATAAAAAAATAACTAAAACCATAATATTATTTTGATCTCTTTTTTTCAATATACCAGAATTTACTTTAAAATTTTATTAATCTTCTTCACACCCAAAGTGTTTTGAAATTTTAAAAGTTATAAATTCTAGTTAACCCTTCAAAAGTATGAAAGAAATTGTGTTAAACCATCTAATTTTTTTTTCTCTTTGAAACATTTGTATTTCAGTTTTTTGTTATATTGAATATATATTTATTATATTCTTTTTTTTTCCCTCTAGCATCTATAACTTTTAGAATTTTAAAATATTTTTGGGTTTAAAATATTTTAATAAAATTTTAAAGAAAATTTTGCTATATTGAAATAAAGAGGGATTCAAATGGTATTATGATTTCAATTATTTTTTTTTATTTTAATCATGAATAAATTCTAATTTTATTAAAGTTTTAATTTTTGTCGTTATTTTTATAAATAGATTACCAAAATACCCTTAATGTAAAAATTATTCGTCAATTTTTCGTTACAATTTTAACAGAAGGATTATTTTTGTTAACGGCTCATACTTTAGGGGGAATGAATGTTATGTTTTAAATTAAGGGATAAAGTGTTACAAAGGCTATAGTTTAGGATGAATTTTTGAAATTAATCCTTTTTTTTATTAGCAATTGACTTCCTAAACTTAACTAAGTGGCAATTAAGTTCTATCACAAACTTCAGTCAAAATTGGGACAGAAAATGATTACATAAGATGCACGTGATCCATTTAGAAGATTTATGCGCCTCATTTGCTTTTAAGAAGAGTCAAATTGTTCAATTTTATATTAAAAAAAGAACAAAAGCAAAATAAACTATAATATTATTAATTATTTTTCCACAATTTTGTTGGCTTATATGTATATTTTAATCATTCTAATGCTCAAAATTTCCTCCTTTTCCCATCTAAATGGGTCATATGCATCTTCCATGGTCATTTTCTATCTTAATTTTGGCAAATGTTTGTGATTAGAGACTTAATTGCCATACTTAGTTAAGTTTAAGGACACAATTGACACAAAAAAAGTTTAAGGACCACATTATAAAAAAATATAAAATTTAAGGGTGTAAATATGCTAAAAACCACATTATAAAAAAATAAAAAATTTAGGGGTGTAAATATGCTAAAAACTATTTTTTATTAAAGTTTGGGGGCGCCTATGGCGAGGCTCACCACACTAGCTGACGTCTACATGTACTTGGTGGTAGAATATTTTAGTTTAGTGTGTTTCAATTTTTTAGTAAATAGCTCAAATAGCCCGAACATTTTGAGTAAGTGATGATTTGGTCTCCTTTTTTATTATCAAAATATCTCTAAACTCGTATTTGGGTGCAAAAGAAAAAAACTGATTGATTGTTGTTTAAAATCGTATCATGTGAACAGCATATGTGGACACTTAGGGGGTGTTTTGATAAATAGAAGGCGAAAAAAAGAAAAGAGTCCATTCCACAAATGGTGCTTGAGTTAATAGCAGTCCCGATTTAGTCTTTAACATTTAAAAGTCCCATTTTGGTCCCTAAGTTATTACTTTGTTTTAGTTTCAGTCTCTTTGTTAGATAGGTGTTAAACATTTAATAAAAAACTTTTAAAATATCTAACTTTAATCCCTAATCTATTACTTTGTTTAACTTTTAGTCCATTTGTTATAACTAAGAGTTATTAGGGACTGAAATTTAAAAAATCTAAACGAAAAAACTAAATATTACAATTTTTATGTATTGATTGTTAGTAAGTTGAATTTTAAATTATAAAAAGACGAGTTGAATATTTACATATCGCATTGTATAATCATAATTATGAATATCATAGTTACTATTATATACACATGCATATATAACATGCTGACATTAAATGTTTAACTTTACCTCTAAAAGAAACAAATTAAATTAAAGCTTATTTGAGAACAATATGATAAATTTTTTTTTGTCTTAGTTACATGAATCAAAATCATTGTACTTTAGTTTTTTTTTGTCCCTAATAATATCGTTCTAACAGAGGGATCAAAAGTAAAACAAATTAATAGTTTAGGGACCAAAATAGGATATTTTAAGAATATTCTGTTAAAAATTTAATGCATCAATAAAATGAGACTGAAGGTAAATCTTAGGGACCAAAATAGCTTAATGTAGCCGATAGAAGCAACTAAGAAGTGGTCACACGGCTTAATAGCCCACATCAACCAAAAAAGAAAAAGAAAAAGAAAAAGAAAAAGAAAAAACCTGCAATGGTTGTCTTCTCTTTCCTCTAAAGAGCGCACTTGTTTTACCCAACGAGACCCATAGAGCCCACTAGCAAGGAATGTTGATGCCGCTCTCCACTATGAGCCAGAAATTCATGTTAGACTAAGTACCCTAAGGATTAAATGATGTAATAGTTTTTAGAGACATTTAATTAATAAAGAGTTTAATATTTATTTTCATATATTAAATGTTGTCCTCCTTATGTTTATTTATATTGAATATATGATAAGCAAACAAAAGTCTGAGACTATCAATTCAAACCTTTAAGATCATACATATGATGGATAGATTATGAGGAAGACATGAATCTTAAAGATGATATTATATATAATAACGTCCGCAATCGAGAGAATAAAGTTGGGCACTTTATTTGTGTTAAGATTGTTATGTTGTCTACATTTCTAACGAGAGATGACTTGTCTTGATCAATGAAGTTGAACTCCATGAGTAGAAATATTGGTATATTGTCATAGATGACGATATATTAGATCGGGACTAAAGTGAATTGATTTGATTAATAATTCTGTTTGTTTAAATTAATTCACTTTAGACAACCAAATGTGTTGCATCTTAATCCTAAAATGAATCAATGAGTCTGTATTCTTGACTTGTGTCTTTTGATGTACCAAAGGGTGACATCCTAAATTAGATGATGATATGCATACCGGTACGTTGGAGACATGACTCCTAATTGACGTAAACTCGTTATTCATAGATATAAAATCCATAGCTTTTTTGTAGAGTTAATGATATTCTTTTATAAGCATTATATATCTTGCAATTGGAAATTGGAGCACTTAACCATTTGGATACATATGCGTAATCAAATGGTATACTATTTGTTATTTGTTATGAATAATAAGTATTCCAATTCTGAGATAATGGAACATAAGATAAAAATAATCAGAAAGGTAAAACATAATTATACTTAAGCCGATTATGAATATCCTATGGAGATATTACACATTATGATATGTCATAGACATAAACTTATTGGAGCTTCATAATTTTATATAGTTCAAGAGTGTAGCTCAAAGCTTTTAGTGGAATAACTTTAAAGTTGATAAGTATAAAATATACGTATCAGGGATATGTTATTTTTATAATTATAGGAGCTTGATCTATATATGTCATCAGGTCCTCTTTGCTAGCTCATAGTATTTTCTATAACGATACGACATTTTTTTCTATAAATTGGTAACTTATGTTATTTACTAGTTTGGCTAAAATTCGATAGATTGGATTTAATAATTCATGTTGGTCTATTGGTTGAATTAATTTTATGAATTAATTCAAGATAAACATGTTGAACTATTTAAAATAGATTTTATTTGTATAGAATTATCTGTATATGACTGTTATATTTAGATAACTTTTTTATTGGGTTACTTAAATTAAAATTGAGGCTCTATAAATGATACTCAGGTCAAATAAGATAGGATTTATCCAATCGGTTCAAATAGTGTGAATCAGGTAAGTTTAAGAAGTACAAAAAACGTGTCTTATAACTTGGCCACAACGTTGCGATTGACCACATTATAAAGGCACGGTTGACCACAATTGATTTTTTAGCAAAACGTGTGAAACACATTTTCAGTGTGGATTTTAAGTCTGATTTGAATTTTAAGGCCAGATTTGATAAGGACTAACCCAATCCAATCACTATATAAAGGAAACTATTTTCTATTATTTCTTAGATCACTTGAGAAGTTTAGAGAGAGTATTCTAGAGAGATAAACTCTAAAACTCCCATAGAGCTATTGTTTAACATTTCAAACCTTAGCTCTTGGTTTTCTCTTGTGGTTGAAAGGAGAGGTCACCTAAGGAAAACTGAACGACATGCGACCACCTACATTTCGATCATAGAAAGAGAATAGCCAAAAAGACCAGTTGGTTAAGGCTTTTTTAGTAGATATCTCTTGTTACAATTCCTACAGTTTTCGGTCTACTTAAGAGGTATGAAAGATCTTTTATTAATTTATATACATAGTATGCCTAACTTTTTGTTTGGAAAAAGGCTTTAAGTTAAAATTTTTAAAATTCTGCTATGTTCATATTTTCCAACAATTAGTATCAGCACCATGGTTTTATGGAGTTTTTTCGGGTTTGTATTCATGTTATGTACATAAATTATGTGATCTTAATTTCTCCTATGCTTAACTTATATTTTTTAGAGAGTTGACACTTTAGGGTTGCTATGTAATTATATGTTGTTACGACATTATATGGTGAATGTTTATTAATTAATTATTGTTGATTAAATTTTTATTTAATTATTATATTAATTAATTAATTTTGTCGGTTATGGTTACTTAGAGGTTAGAATGTGTATCTAGGTTTTTCATGTAATTAGATAGCGGTCTATCATCACCGTTTAGGTTTTATTATTTTAATTTTGGTTTGTAAATTTTCTTTAAAATAATCATTCAAAGAGAAGACGAATATAAAAGATAAAATTGATTACTGGGCTATTTATTTTTCTATGTATAAATTTTCGTGAGTTTTTTTAATTATTGTTAAAATTAAAACTACAAAAACAATGAAAAAAATGGCTTCTTAGATTCTGGATTGCGACATCGCAGTCGACCTTAATATGTATAGTGGGGTCTACCAAAGGGTAGATAGCTATTTTCTATTATTTTTGTGAGGTTTTTCTTTTATGAAACAATTTTGAGAAAAACAAATGAGATTTTATGATAACTAAAGAATAAAATTCAATCTATATGAGATTGAAATTGAAGATGGACATTATGTGAAGAAGGATACCACTAGAAAATACAAGATGAAGAATTGATAAAATGTTTCGATTAATTTTTGTAATCTTTATTTTTTTTTCTCTAGGGTGGAACCATAATTTTATGGTTATTTATTACATTGCTTGTAGTTTTGCTTGTTGTGTTGCTTGTTTGCATTATAATATGTTTTGCCATGTATGTTGATAACTTGTCATGTAGAAAAAGAAATGTCGCTTGTTAAAAATTATTCATGCATGTTAACATAAAACCTTGATTTCTAAAATATTGAGTACAAGAAGGTTTTCGAAGAGAGGACCTAAGGCCTCTATTGTTGGTCCATAGATAACACATGGTGGTTCTGATCCTTAGGAAGAGATGCATCTTGTATTGGGTTAGATCTCTAAAAGGATAATTTTCTTTAGCATATTTTATCATTGTGTCGATTATAAACCATGGATAAAGTAGTTGAAATGATGGTTAAACACTCAAGATTAATTTTATTATTAACCTCCCCTAAGAGGTCTGTTAATAAAGTTAATGGCCAATAAAAGCGATTATTAGTATATGCTAGATTTGACGGGCCTTAGATGGTATATACTAATTGGAAAGAATCCATGTTCCTAATTGAATTTGTCAAGTCTCCCCTGGGCAGCTTGTTGAATTCCGTGTTAGGAATTATCATTGCAAGGTTGTGATTTTTTCAAAGTTTTAATACATAAACCCATTGTATGCTTACTTGTTTATGTTGTCTTACTAAATTATTATTGAATGCTTGCTCATGTTTGATATATGAATCTTTATTGTAGTTCAAATTGCCTAAAAAGGCTTTTTTTTTTTGTACTTGATAAAAACATTTTAACTAGCAAGAACTATACTAATTGGAAATGAAACCTGAATTTCGTCCCATACTTTGAGAAACTAAGATTTGTGCTAACCACACCGTGTCCTCCTGCTCCTACTGGCGAATCCACTAATGAACAAATCCAAGCCAATGTTTGCTAGAAGAATGCTGATGATCAAGTTCGCTGCTATATCATGACTAGCATGAATAACATGCTACAGGCTCAACATGAAGATCATGAAACTGCTCACCTGATCATGGATAATCTTGAAGACATTTGGATGCTAAGCCTTGACAATGCAATAAAGGGTTCTTTGGAAACTTCTTAACTGCAAGCAAAAACTAGGGATGCCTATAAAGGAGCATATGATATTGGTCACGGGTTATCTCGTTGAGGCTCAAATTCATGGAGTTGACATTGATGTTGAGTCATAGATGATTATAGTTTTTGACTCTTTCTAAAGAGTTCATCCCTTTTTGAGCTTTGTATAATTTGAACAATAGACATGATGTGACTTTGACTGAGTTGATGAAGTAGTTGTAGGAGTTTAAAAAATTGATTAGGGTGGCAAGGCAAACCTAGCGGTTGCATCTGGTTTCAATTTTAATTTTGGGAATAGAAAGAAGCAAAAGGCCAAGATCGAGAAGTCTTCTATTTTGGTAAAGGGCAAGGATAAGAAGAAAAAGAAGAGGAACCTAAAGAAACTAAAGCGCTTTTTTTTTTTTTTGGGGAAGATCAAGCACATCAAGAAGAATTGCTAAGACTTCCAAGCTGAAGAAGGTAAGTGCAAAATTCTAGTTGTTGAGACTTGTTTAGTTGAAGAATCAAGTGGCACTGGGTCATAGAATCTAGAGCGATTAATCATGCTTGTATTTCTTTATAGGGGTTCAAGGAAATGAGAAGTATGTTGCATGAGCACTTCACGTTACAGATGGATAATGGATCCAGGGTGTTAGCTAAAGCACTGGGAGACTTTTATTTTTATTTTGATAGTTATAAGAGTTTAGTTTTGAGAGATTGTTTTCATGTTCCTAAATTTAAAAGAAAGTTAATTTCTGTCGCTTGTTTATTTAAGGATTTTTAGTCAGTTTCTTTTAATAATAAAGTTGTGATTTACTAAAAAAAATCTTTTATCTATAGTAGATTGATGCAAAACAGCCTATATTTTTATCAAACCTAAGATGGACTCACTGCTGAACACTAAGATAAATGATAGCTCTAAAAGACTTAAAACTTCTCACTCTAATAAGACTTATCTTTGGCACTTGTGATTAGGTCATATTGGTCTAAATAGAATTCAAAGGTTAAGAGATAGACCCTTAAGTCACTTAGAGGTGGAATCAATACCACAATGTGAATTTTGCTTGGAGGGCAAAATGACCAAAAGACCATTAAGTCTAAGGGCAATTGAGCTGAAGTGGTCTATAACTTATGCATAGTGATATTTGTGGTCCTATAAATATCAAGGCACGAGGAGGGTATGAGTGTTTTGTCACTTTTATTGATGATTACTAGAGATATAGGTATGTCTACCTAATGCATCATATAAGAGCGAAACTTTTGACAAGTTCAAGGAGTTTCAAGCTGAAGTAGAGAAGCAATTAGGTAAATCCATAAAGACACTTCGATCCAATCAAGGTGGACAGTACCTCTTTGATGAGTTCTTAGGTCACTTAGTAGAGAATGAGGTTTTATCCCATTTGACTGCTCCAAGCATTTCGTAGTACAATGGCATGGCTGAAAGAAGAAATAGGAATTTGTTGGGCATGGTTAGATCTATGATGAATTATTCGACATTGCATTTATCTTTATGGGGATATGCACTACAAACCGTACGTTATCTTTTGAATAGTATGCCTTCAAAATTGGTTCCTAAAGCTTTTCATGAGTTATAGACGGGTAGGAAAACATTCTTAAACCATATTTGAATATGGGGTTGTCCTGCTCATGTTCTAGACAAGGAAAAGAATAAGCTGGAAGCATGTTTGTGGGTGTGCATGTTTGTAGGATATCCAAAAGGGACAAAAAGGGGTTATTTTTATAACCCAAAAGAAAATAAAGTCATAGTTTTAACACATGCGACTTTCATTGAGGAAAGTTACATAAACAACTTCAAGCCTTGCAATAAAGTGATACTTAAGGAGATGGTGAGCGATTTGATCATTCTAAGGGTTCTAGTTGAAACTAATCTAATCAACATAGAAAAAATGGCGAAACAGCAACCGAGGGAGCATAATGGGAGGAACAAACATCAACTTGAAAGATATATGTTCAATGGTGAAGCTTACTTGCTGAACCGGTTGAACATGACAAGTATACTTGCACTTACAAAGAGACTGTGAAGGATGTTGATTTAAAGCTTTAGACGGAAGCTATGAACATTGAGATGAAGTCTATGAAGATTAATCAAGTCTAGTAGCTTGTGGACCTTCCTGAAGGGGTAAAACCTATAGGATGTAAGTGGGTCTACAAGAGAAAGAGAGGAGCAGATGAAAAAGTTGAAATCTATAAGGCTAGATTGGTGGCAAAGGGATACACACAAAAGGAAGGAATCAAATACGAGGAAACCTTTTCATTTGTAGCCATGCTTAAGTCCATCTAAATTCTCTTGTCCATTGCTGCTGCTCTTGATTATAAGATTTGGCAAATGGATGTTAAGATAGCATTTTTTGAATAGCTATCTTGATGAGATCATATATATGGTAAAGCTAAGGGTTAAGAAAATAAGGTCTGTAAGCTACTAAAGTCTATTTATGGACTTAAGCAAGCATCCCATTCTTAGAATATAAGATTTGATCAAGTGATCAAGACTTATGGGTTTGAATAAGATGTGGATGAATCGTGTGTTTACAAACACATTAAGAATAGAAAGGTGGTTTTTTTACTATTCTATATAGATGATATTCTACTTGTTGGCAATGACGTTGGTACATTGTCATCAGTCAAATTATGGTTGACTAAGTAGTTTGACATGAAGGACTTAGGTGAAGCTAATTATGTCATTGGTATCCAAATCTTTCAAGGTAGGAATAATAAAATGATTGCTTTATCTCAAGCTGCCTACATAGACAAGATTCTCGAGAAGTATGTAATGCAAAATTCTAAGAAAGTTAAGAAACCATCTAGATATGGAATTACTTTTTCTAATAAAGACTCTCCAAAGTCTGATGAAAAAAGATAACAAATAAAGAAGGTGCCTTATGCTTTAGTGATGGGTAGTCTCCGGTATGCCATGCTTTGTACATGACCTAATATATATTATGCGATCGGGATAGTGAATCGATTCTAGTCAAATCCAGGACCATGCCATTTGGTTTTGGTCAAGCATATATTCAAGTACCTACAAAGGACTAGAGATTATATACTAGTATATTCTGGTGAGAATCTAGCACTTCTTAGATACACTGATTTGGATTTTCAATCATGTTTGGATTTAGTATATTTTGGGAGGAGGCACCATAGTTTGGAGAAGTGTTAGGCAAAATTGCCCTTTAGATTCAACAATAGAGGCAGGGTATATGGCAGCCAATGAAGCTTCGAAAGAAGCTGTGTAGTTTCCGTCAGTTCCTTGGAGATCTTGAGATAGTTCCTAGTATGGGTAAGCCAATAATGCTGTGCTATGATAACACTGCAACGATAACTAATGCTAAAGAACCAAGATTTCATATGAATAGTAAACATATAAATCGAAAGTATAATGTGATAACGGACTTTATGGAGAATGGACATGTTGAAGTATGAAAGATCACATATGAGGACAATATAGTTGATCCTGTCATGACGACACTATCAACGAGGACTTTCGAGAAGCACATAAAGGCTTTGGGAATGCGTAACATGTTACGTTTAGGGCAAGTGAGAGATTTTTAGACTAGGTGCCATAAGGATTAAATGATGTAATAATTTTTAGAGACATTTAATCAATAAAGAGTTTGTTATTTATTTTCAAATATCATATGTTCATTTATATTGAATATATGATAAGCAAACAAAAATCTAAGATATTCAATCTAAATATTTAAGATCATGTATATGATGGAGAGATTATACGAAAGATATGAATCTTAAAAATAATAGTCTATATGATAAGTCTGCAATCGAGGAAATAAAGTTAGGCGTTTTATTCATGTTAAGATTGTTTTGTCTACATTCCTAACAGAAAATGACTTGTCTTAGTCATCGGAGTTGGACTCCACAAGTAGAAATATTGGTATATTGTCATAAAAGATGACATATTGGATCAGGACTAAAGATGAATTAATTTTATTAATATTTTTGTTTATTTAAAGCAATTCACTTTAGATAATCATATGTGTTGCATCTTTATCCTGAAATGAATCAGTGAGTCTGTATTCTTGACTTGTGTCTTTTGATACACCAAAGGGTGACATCCAGAATTAGATGATGGTATGCATACATGGACGTTGGAGACATGATTCTTGATTGACGTAGACTCGTTATTTCTAGATATGGAATCTATAGCTTTTTTGGCAAGTTAATGGTATTCTCTTATAAGCATTATCTTGTAATTGAAAACTAGAGCGTTCAACCATTTGGATACATGTGTAATGGAATGATAGAGTATGTAAAAATATCATATATACATATATATCTCTAAATTCAAAAAATAAATCATATTTATTTAAAATTGAATTTTTAAATTAATCAATCAATTCTTTAATTTTATGTCCAAGTAGGAAAAGATGAAGGGTGGTCCCACCACACATGCGTCACAAACAAAATTAAAATTATATTTAAATAATCTTATTATTCAAATATTATTAATTTAAAACCATATTCAATTAATCTCATTAATTAAATATAATCAATTAATTAATTAACTAATGCTCAATTAAATGCAAAAACATTTATCACATTATATTGCATGTCATAGAGAACATTTTTCTATATCACATTAATAACTCAAGTGTGAAATAATTAATTCAAAATTCAAAAATTTCAAATTAAATATATATAATTCATTCTATGCATTAAATCCAATATAGTGTTATAGAGGTGGCATTGGGAACCTATGGACCTATAACCCAAGCTTCAATAAATTTGACAAATAATTAAACTCGTTAATTAATGTGCTAATTTTATTAATTTCAGTGTTACTTTGCTAAAAACTGAAACTAAACTCTTGCGATTATAGTGAACATTACTCAAAGAAAATTAGTGAATAGCCCATTGATATAATCATTGCATATAAGTCACTCCTCTATAAATAGTTTATAATAAGAGCTAGGTTCAATTTCTGTTTACCTCTCTTAATATATCTTTATTCTTGAGTTCTCATAATTCTCTAATAAACAGTTAATTCATAATTTTATTATGTACGAGCACTCTACTATTCAAACTTTGAATCATCACTCAAGAGAACTATTTCTAACTTCCATAAGGAAGGAATATATTTTAGATCTATTTAATATTGTTCTCAGCCATTTATTATGCTATGTTTCTAAGATGTTAAGTTATGATCTGTGTTTAGACAAATCTTACCATGTAAATCAAAAAACATAATGTCATAAATAGGAGTCTAATAAATACTCAGGATTAAGACTATCAAATACATGATCATCATAATGATAAATTTGAATACTCTATTAGTAACGGATGATTATTAGAGATTTATAATTTATCTAGTCTAGTCCTATATAATCTTATTATATAAAATACCTCCAATCCAATATATCTACATTAATAGCTTGGATAAGACTATTTCATTCTAAATGAGATTAGACCGTACTAGTAATATTTAATTAAAGATCTCAAACTTTAATTAATTATTACAGACTATTTAGATTATTATCTATAAATTTTATCTCTAAATATATAACACTTATATGCTAAATTAATAGTTATATAAATAATCATGGAATTTTCTTGAAGTTTATAAAAGTAATACATATATGCAACCAAAATAATTATAAATGTCACTTTATTTATTTATTAAAAATATGTACAATATCACAGCTTATAGGGCACTAAACCCAGCAACAAGTGGATCTATAAGAGAAAGAAATGAGCGGATGGAAAAGTCAAAACCTATAAGGCTCAGCTTGTAGCTAAGGGATATAAGCAAAAGGAAGGAATCGATTACGAGGAAACCTTTTTGCCTATAGCCATGCTTAAGTCCATCCGCATTCTTGTCCATAGCTGCTACTCTCGACTACGCGATTTGACAGATGGATGTCAAGATGGCTTTTTTAAATGGCTATCTTGATGAGTCCATTTATATAGAGCAGCCAGACGGGTTCAAGGGCAATCAGGAGGGTAAGGTTTGTAAGCTGCTAAAGTCAATGTATGGACTTAATCAGGCTTGGACTTAATCAGGCTTCACGTTCTTGAAACATAAGATTTGATCAAGTGATCAAGACTTATGGGTTTGCACAAAATATGGAGGAACCATGTGTTTACTGTTAGACATGTATGCCCTAAGGAGTAAAAATGTAATGAGTTTTTGAAGACATTTTTATCAATAAGGAATTCATTTATTATTCATATACCAAATCTTGTCCTCTTTACGTTCATATTTGTTGAATGTATGATAAGCAAATAATAGTCTGAGACTGTCGGTCTAAACCTTTAAGAATTGGGCATATGATGGACAGATTATGCAGAAGACACGATTCTTAAGGTGACGGTCTAAATCATAAGATCCGCAATCGAGGGAATAAAGTTGGGCGCTTTAT
>CAMOHE010053996.1:85972-134955 GCA_946598075.1 Artocarpus hirsutus
GTACTAGTAATATTTAATTAAAGATCTCAAACTTTAATTAATTATTACAGACTATTTAGATTATTATCTACAAATTTTATCCCTAAATATATAACACTTATATGCTAAATTTATAGTTATATAAATAATCATGGAATTTTCTTGAAGTTTATAAAAGTATTCATAATACATATATGCAACCAAAATAATTATAAATGTCACTTTATTTATTTATTAAAAATATGTACAATGTCACAGCTTATAGGGCACTAAACTCAGCAACAAGTGGATCTATAAGAGAAAGAAAGGAGCGGATGGAAAAGTCAAAACCTATAAGGCTCAGCTTGTAGCTAAGGGATATAAGCAAAAGGAAGGAATCGATTACGAGAAAACCTTTTTGCTTGTAGCCATGCTTAAGTCCATCCGTATTCTTGTCCATAGCTGCTACTCTCGACTATGCGATTTGACAGATGGATGTCAAGATGGCTTTTTTAAATGGCTATCTTGATGAGTCCATTTATATGGAGCAGCCAGATGGGTTCAAGGCCAAGGGTTAGGAGGGTAAGGTTTGTAAGCTGCTAAAGTCAATGTATGGACTTAATCAGGCTTCCCGTTCTTGAAACATAAGATTTGATCAAGTGATCAAGACTTATGGGTTTGCACAAAATATGGACGAACCATGTGTTTACAAACATATTAAAGATGGGAAAGTGGTTTTTGTACTACTTTATATAGATGCCATTATGCTAATTAGCAATGACATTGGGGCGTTGTCATCAGTCAAATTATGGTTGACTAAGCAGTTTGTCATAAAAGACTTGGGTGAGGCTAATTTTATTCTCGGTATCTAGATCTTTTGGGATACGAAGAACAAAATGATTGCTTTGTCCCAAGCGGGCTACATAGACAAAATTTTCAAAAGATTTACAATGTAGGATTTCAAGAAAGGTGGGCAACCATCTAGGTTTGGAATTATTCTTTCTAAGAAAGATTCTCCAAACTCTAAGGAAGAAAGAGAATACACGAAGAAGGTACCTTATGCTTCGATAGTGGGTAGTCTCATGTATGCCATGCTTTGCACATGACCAGACATTTGTTATGCGGTCGGGATTGTAAGTCGATTTCAATTGGATCCAGGACTGAACCACTGCGTTGTGGTCAAGCATATTTTCAAGTACCTGAGAAGGACTCAAGGGTATATGCTTGTGTATTTAGGTAAGGATTTAATGCCTCTAGGATACACTGACTCAGATTTTCAATCCTGTCTGGATTCAAGAAGGTTGACTTCAGGTTTTATGTTTACTCTAGGCAGTGATGCCATTGTTTAGAGAAGTGTCAAGCAAGATTACACTTCAGATTCAATGATAGAGGTCGAGTATGTGGTTGCTAGTGATACTTCGAAAGAAATAGTATTGCTCTGCGAGTTCCTTGGGGATCTTGAGGTAGTTCCTAGTATGGATAAGGTGGTATCGCTATATTATGATAACAATGCGGCGATAGCTAATGCTAAGGAACTAGGATTTCATAAGAAGAGTAAGATATTGATAAAAAGTATCAAGTGATAAAGGATTTCATAGAGAGCGGGCATGTCACTGTATGCAAAATCACATCCAGGATAATTTAGCTGATTTATTCATGAACACACTAACTGTGAGAATTTTTGAGAGACATGTGGAAGCTATAGGGATGTGGGATTTGTCATATTTACTTAGTGCAAGTGGGAGATTGTTAGACATGCATGCCCTAAGAAGAAAGAAAGTAATATGTTTTTCAAGACATTTTTATCAATAAAGCATTTATTTATTATTCATATACCAAATTGTTGTACTCTTTACATTCATATTTGTTGAATGAATGATCAGAAAACAAAAGTTTAAGATTGTTAGTCTAAACCTTTGGAATCAGGCATATGATGATCAAATTATGCGAAAGACATGATTCTAAAGATAACGGTTTAAATTATAAGATCTGCAATCGAGGGAATAAAGTAGAGTGCTTTATTCATTCAAAGATTGTTATGTTGTCTATATCCCGAACAGAAGATGGTTTGTCTTGGCCATCGGAGGTGGACTCCACAAATAGAAACATTGGTGCATTGTCATAGGTGACGATGTATTGGATTAGGACATAAAGTGTAATTGATTTGGATTAATAATTCTACCTTGGCAAATAAATTCACTTTAGATAATAATATGTGTTGTATCTTAATCCTAAAATTAATAGTGGGCCCATTGTTTTAACTTATGTTTTTTGATATACCAAAGGGTGACATCCACATTTTATATCGGCACGCATACCGGTACATAAGGGACATGACTCTTGATAGCGTAGACTTGTTATTCATAGATATGGAATTCATAGCTCCTCTTTAGGAGTCGTTGATATCCTCTTATATGTATTATCTTGTAATTGAAAAACTGGAGCACTCAACCATTGGGATACATAGATGTAACCAAATGGTATACTGTCTTTAGATGGTAAGTTTTCTGATGGTAAGATAATGGAACGTGAGAGAAAAATAATCAGGAAGGTAAGATAGAAATTATCCTTAAGCCGATTATGGATATCCTATGGGGATACGATACATTATGATATGTCATTGAGACTTAGCTATTCGAGCTTCTTAATTCTATATAGTTTGAGAGTGCAGCTCTAAGCTTTTAGTTGAGTAGCATTGGAGTTGATAATTATGAAATATATTTATATATATGTGATATTGGGTTTCATAATTGTCAGGAGATTGAACTATATAGGTCCATTAGGTCCCCTTTGCTAGCTCATAATAAATCCTGTAACGATATGACATGCTTTTCCAATAAATTGGTAACTTATGTCAAATTATCAGATTGGCTGAAATTTGGTAGGATCAAATAATTCATGTGTGTTTATCAGTTGAATTAATTTTGTGAAAAATTAATTCAAGATAAATTTATTGAATTATCGAGATTAGATAATTCATGTCTATTTATCGTTTGAATTAATTCAAGATAAACTTGTTAAATTATGGGGAATATTCATTTTCCTAGAGATTATCTAATACGACTGTTTTAATTAAATAACTTCTCTATTGGGTTATTTGAATTAAAATTGAGGCTCTATCCCAATAATCTTGGGTAGGAAATAAAAGATTCACAAGGATCGTTTATCATAAGTTTGGCAAGCTGATCTTCAAGTTTGGCCTGCTGTTGGAGTAAGTTTGGTAAGCCGATCTGCCAGTTCGGCCTGCCGACCAAACGATTTATGATCACACATGTTTAAATGAGATTTTATCAGATATTGATCCTGATTCGAATATTTGAGGCCTTATTAGATAAGGACTAACTCCTAGGCTCCACCTCTATAAATAGGGAGTGAGTCATAAGTTATTTAGATCAGTTGAGGAATTATGAGTGAGCACTCTAGTCTGTGAGTCTCTGCAACTCCCCGAGAGCTATTGTTCACAAATCACGAACCTTAGTTCTAGGTTTCCTTAATTGGAAGGGGACTCACTTGGGAAGAGCTATATGTTATGTGCCCACACGCACTTCGATCATAGATTAAGAATAGCAAAGAAGACTAGTTGGTTGAGGCTCTTCTAGAACGCCTTTCTCTTCACAGATTGCAAGAGCTTTTGGCAAACAAGGTTTGTAAGATCTAATTAATTTATACATATAGTATATCAAACTTGTGTTTTGAAAAATACTCTAGTATAAAATTTTTAAAATTCCACTGTGTTCTACTTTTCCAACAACAGTCTCATATGTTAGGTGTGACTAACATAGGGGATCTCATTATCAACATATACACATGATCATATCTATAGGTAGCACTTGTCATAACCAAAAATACATGATCACAACTATTAGGAGGCACCGCTTACGAAGGGTATACAAATTCATAGTTCAAAAGGTCATTATATAATTGAGTGTGCTAGTCACCTATCAACATAAGGCAAAATAAAGATCTATCTATCCATACTATTAGGCATATGAGTACATATAATCAAAAAGCAAGTTGTCGAGTAGTCGCTCTGTTGCTACTCCAAAACCCCATCAAACATATCACTGTGAAGACGCTCTTCCACAAGATCCTCCTCCTCACTGGAGTCACTTGAGAGGTCATCACTTGTATAGATGAGCTCTGGCGAAGCTAAATGATACTTAGGTGCATCATTCTCATCATTGTCATCAACAAGGTAGTCCTCAACTGGGGCCATCATGAGCTCTTCGGCCTACATCAGCTTAGCTATAAAAGACCCAAAAGGTCAAAAAATGTTAGTGTAATAAACCAACATCTAAATCTCCTTAGGTACTCCACTTCATAACAAGTTGTAGATGTGAGATAGTGGTGTCCTTGGTGGGATCACAAAGAGCATAGTGTGCTAGAATCTCAAGATAGGGTACCCCAAAGACTCTTCGGGGTATCTGTCCTAGATCATATGAAGGTGCTTATAATATCTTTGGCATCAATCACCCCATATCTATCAATCCAATTGAGGTTGAGTGTTGACTGTCATAAGGGAGGCCTAAACACAGCTTTGATCTACGTGTGAAAAACCTGACCAATCGTGGCACTGCTATTCAATTTATAGGCTTAACCACCATGCTAAAGCCTCTCCATGTAGAATCCATGTGGCCAATCAGACCTGAAGGTGTAGGCGTATGTAACACACCCTAAAGATTATCTCTATGGCGTGAGCCAGTCCATCAGGATAAAAGGTTGACGACCACAGTCAAATCAAGGAAGTACCTATATCTCAGAAGGCAATGCTTCTCCTCTTGTCCGTGTTGACCTATCACTTGTTTTGGGGGTATAGCCATTGCGGGAAACAAAACTTGTATGGTAACACATAACTATAAGGACCTAACTACACTACTAATAGAAATTAAACTAACTTACTTGAGATATGGCGGAGCTGATGTGTGACAATGCAAAGTGTAATGACCCAGCTATCCAAACTGTTACTTAGTGCTAAATTCTTTAAACTTAATCTTACTTACTTGTAGAAATGTGGAATATATTTTTTTAAACAAAATCATAGTACATAGCGGTCACCGTAAATAGTTTTAAAACACTTGTCTACTTATAATTACAAAATGCATGCTTAAACTATATTGCAAAAGCGGTTTTGGCTTACTACTAGACTATAACATAATACATATAATAAATTTTTTTTAAAAAGCAGAATTCGATTACAACAGTATCTATGGCCCTACCGTCACATTCGTCCCATTGCCACACCTAGCTCGTCAAATTTTCATGTTGGCTTCTTAGCAGGATTCCCTATAGCAAGAAGGAACTAGATGAGCTTTTGCTTAGCAAGTCTAAACATTTCTCACAAAACATTTATATAGGAATACTAGTAGTAGTACAATGCATGACTACAATTAAGCTTACATAAAAACATCTTATTATTGTCCATATCTTATTCTAAACTATGGGCCTAAGTGCATACCGAGTACGTGTAGTCTTAACTTGATGCTCTCTTGGGTTAGAATACTTATAATCCTCACATAAGTGGAGGTTGGTACGACACTTAATTATCTTATCTTGACTTTCTTAACTTGGTGGTTTAGATTACCAGTCTTGTAACTTAGTGAACATACTATATGTCACAAGTGGATATTTAATGTAATATGCATAACAATTGCAATTGTAAACCATACATGAAAAAAGCATATAAAAATCTTTTGCTTTATGTCGTAGGTGAGGTTATAACTTATTTGAATCTCGTGCTAGTGTTTTTCAATTATGGCTCTATGTCTTATTTAGGCGACACTTGACTATTAACCCAAGTCTATATCATCTGTCTATTTCTACACTGCTTGACTTATATACACTAAAGCCAAATTACATTGCATATTATGGCTTTGAACTTTATATATCGAGATTCTTCAATTACTTCGAAAATTTGAGCTTAATCGGTAAGCTCGAGTTCATTTTATTATTTTTTTAATTTTAAACTCTTTAGAATTAAACTTGTGATTGTTTTCTACTTAAAACAATGCAGAAAATCTGTTTGTGTAGTAAAAAATCCAATTTCACATTTTTTTACAATTTTGACCCAAATTACAAAATTCTTGACATTTTTACCCTCGCCACCAAAGGAAAATTTTGTGATATTGTAATGTGCAGCTTTTTACAAGATCAAAACTCTCAAAGGGCTCTTGGAAAGATTCAAACATTTCAAAAATGTTTTTCTCTCTTTTTTACCTTGTTTAAAATTTCATGATTAAATTTTGTAAAATTCATTACTCAAAATCTATAAAGAATTAACAAAAATGTCGTTTACTAAAGTCAACTATTTCAATAAGATCTACAACTTTTGTGTTTTAAGTTTTTTCAAAATTAATTGTTTCAAGGAAGTTTTGGCCAAGTTTGTAAACGGGCAGATTTGAAAATGGTATTTTTCTAGCTTGATCCAGTTAGAATTTGAGGAAAATTTTTTCATAAAAAATGTTTATCTTGACGTTTTCAATGAATCATATGTTAAGCTTAAAAATTAATTCAGTATTTAAGTTTCATAAAAACTTGCAAAGTAATATGCAAAGTGTTGTATAAGGTATTACAACACCAAAACTTTCAAAGTTTGTTTCTAGTGCATGAAATCAAAAACTAAACCTAACAACCACATTCATAATCGTACACCATATAGAAAAATCATGTTATATGTAGTCCTTTGCATGCTAATGTCCATAATCACCTACTACATCCCATAAATAATTGAAAAATAAACTTTAAATAAAACTTAGAGGATTAGGGTTTTACCTAGAGTTCCTAAAGTGGTAAATCTCTTCCTCTTAGTGTGGGTGGCTTTTAGAAAACCCTCAATCTCAATATCAAAACATAGACAATTAATTTCTAGCATATAACCTAAACTTTGACAAAAACCCACTTGGCAAAGTTTAGATTTTTACCTTAAAACCTATTTGGATCAACACCAAAACCCTTGAGCTTGCCTATAATAGTGATTACAAGACTTGATTCAACAAGAATTTGAGAGAAATTGCTAGGAAGAGGGGTAATTTTTAGAAAGAAAATGGGAGATTTTTGTGTCTTTGATCAAAACTTGGTGAGAAAGGAAAATACATTTTTCAAAGTGACCCCTTTTAATAACTGGATTTCTTAAGGAAAAATGGGAGAAAATTTTGCGCAATCTTTGAAGTGTAAATGGTTAAGATGAAGAGACTTTTTCGTATATCTAGTCTACTAGGTTTTACCTTAGCAATATATATCTTCTTAAAACTATATTTTTTTTTTTGTTCTGATAGTATAGTATAGAGGATATATTTTTCTTGTCAATCTAAGAATATCCCAATATACAGTGTGCATATATTGTATAATTCCAATCAATAGTAGTTTGTCTATATGTTTGGGAACTAATCTTATATAATTTTACTATGTTGCTCAATCATATATTTACTTTTTTGGTTTTTTATCATGAAAATTGGATTTTAACACAACCCATGTGACATTAATTTTTCCTTTAAAGTCACTTAGCAAATTTTAGAGTACTCAAATTCACAAAATTTACATATAAAAATACACATTAATTGACAATAATGTGCAAACATAATACACATGAAATTTCATTATATATTAATCACATAATTTCATAGTTACAAAATATGAAACTTTGCTAATGAAATTTATTGTTTAAATCTTGATTAAATTCTATATTTAAACTAATGAATTTTTCAGATATTACAAGGACTGTTTCTAGCTTTATGCAAATTGATTTTCCATGATGTAAAGAAGAAGGCCAGGATCTGTTTTGTATGTTATGTTAGAGTTTCTGGCTTATCAAGAACTCTAGTGTCTTCGAAGGCAAGGTTTTCACTAGTTAGGAGGTGATGGCATGAGCAAGATGGGTTTATGGAAACTACTCACCTTGCTGGGTTTTGAATGGAAGTCACTCGATTGTCTAATCTCAAACCTCTTAACCGTTGGAGATGCCACGAATAGCAAGCCTAAAATCAATGTAAATGCAACTATAGTTCCTTTTGTAGACCGAGAGAGAATTGGAGTAGTAGCACGGGATAACAACATAGTGGTTCTTACTATAGTTGTAATTCTCTTAGCTAGAACATGCTCTCCTCATTTGGTAAAGTGTCTGGCCATTCGTGAAGGGGTGGCTTTGGTTCAATCTAGTAGTTTCTCTAATTAGGTTCTTAAATAGGAAGGGGTTAATGTGGTTCAGGCGGTACATAAGCTGTTGTAGCATTTAATTTTACATTTTTGTTTATGTTTTCTTTGTTGGTTTCTCAATTTTCTTGCATTTTTATTGTGTTTTCATGTTTTATAGGTGTTTTGAGGCAAAAGAATATAAAGAGGATGAAAGCATGTACTTAGGAGCATACAAAACTTACATCTCCACATTCTATGTTCGTCGGGCACTATAACATAAAAAAGGGGCTCCACAGCCTACAAAACAGAAGAAATCAGGCCAAAATCCCAAGAAGTGGGTCTTCTGGCCTAGTTGATGGGCGCCATAATGCTCGTGTGGCCACTAGAGGCATGCCACCGTGCCAGTGATAGGTGCCATAGCATTGGGCAAGGACAAGCAAGTTACCACACAACAATGGCCATATTTTTAGGACCTTAAGGGCCTAAATTTTCTTAATTCATTAATTAATTAAACATTGACATGAATTATTTTAGTTGTCAATCTACATGTCTACAAGGACCATATTTTTAGTGGGGTTTAATTTGGTATTTCTTTGGAACCTATCAAATTTTTACATTGTTGTCAGGGATTGATTTCTTAATTAATTTGTTATTATTTTTTCTTTTTTTGTTTTAAGTTTTATTTAATTACATTTTTCTTCTTCTTTGCTTTCAAATTTGCATATGATTGAATGTTTGATGAAGAAATCGATCGACGACTTCTATGGATTAACGTTCTTGAAATCAACTACCATCAAGCATGAGCCACTTCCATCTCCTCCACCTCCATTGACTTCCTCACATAGAACTTTCACTCTACCACAAGAGTTAAACCATGCCTTGCATACCGACCTACCATCATCAAATGACTGTTTTGACCACAAGGTTCAACTCGAACAATAAGAGATAACAATGACAAATAACCAAACACTCAAGGAATTGGTGGCACCAGTTCTTGATCAACAAGTACTATTCATTTAGTACCCCACTCTTGAGGCTACATTTGAACTTAAGTTGGGATTGATACATATCTTGCCAATGTTTCACGGTTTTGTAGGAAAAGACCCACACAAGCATCTCAAAGAGTTCCACGTGATATGTTTACGCATGCGGCCAATAGTAATTTCTAATGAGCAAATCAAATTGAAGGCCTTTCTTTTCTCTCACACAGACTCCACTAAGCAATGGCTCTATTATTTACCTTATGGTACTATAACCACATGGAATGGGATGAAAAAGCTCTTTCAAAAAAAGTACTTCCTTGCATCCAAGATGACAACTACTAGAAGGAGATATGTGGCATCTAACAATACAATCAAGAGACACTCTATTAGTATTGGGAAATATTGAAGAAGTTATGTGCATGTTGTCCTCATCATCAAAATAATAAACAACTTCTTATCCAATATTTTTATTAAGGTATTACATTGATCGTGTTGAGGGTGAGCTCGGCGCCACCGCTGAGGAGCCAAACTCCAGGTGGTTGACCAAACAACTCGGCAAGGTTATGAGAAACTTACGACTGATCCCGATGACACTGGATGTCATATTCGAGCTACTTCTCAAGGTCCCCCAGGCTGTACCTTCTCAGGCTGCCTCTTCAGATTGAGTACCAGCTTGGGCTGGATTATTTTCGCTCTAAAGTAGACTACTTCACGTCATCACTGGCCAACAAATGGCAAATAACTCGCCGTCAGGTGGAAGCCAATCCATCGAGAAGGGACATGACACTTGTCACTTGTCACCTGACATGCCTTGATGTGACACTCGGGTTGTGGACAAAACCCACCTAACACTCGGTCCAAGTGGTAGCCTATAAATAGGATGCATTTATTGCATTCTAGCAAGTAAGCTCCTTCCCACCTAACTAGTTCCTGACTTCTACCAAGCAACCCCAGCCTTGAGCATCATAGAGCCCTTTTCTATTGACCGACCATTTCTTGCCTCCGAAGCATCCCTCCTCTTGTTGCAGGTCAATCAGATCAGGTAGAGACGAATAGGGAAGAGCTGAACACTGTGCGCCACTGCACGTGGTGTTGATACGACGCCGGACCTCGGTAAGCGTCAACATTTTGGCGCTAGAAAGAGGGTGCCTATGCCTTCACTTAAAGATACCATAACTCGAGGAAATGCCTGAGATGACGCTACCCAACGAAGGGGTCGGGTGACACATGAAACTAGCACCACAATCCGATTAGGCCTAGAGGTCGCCCTCGGGCTATGAGGTCCTAATCTAGAGGACAAGGGAGCACAGCTAGGGCAAAACAAGGACATGACTCAGTCACCCAAGACCCAATCCGGGAACTTACCAATGCAGTTTGGATACTTACACAGCAGCTTGTGCAGTAAGCTCAATGCCAGACCGCACCTAGCCTCCTACCTCTAGCCCCGGTTGACTAGGTTAGAGGTTGAACAGGACAGGATGTTGTTGACCTTAACGAAGCTTATTCTAAGCACTCCAGAGGCTCCACACATGGCGTCTCAACCAACAATGGACTTGTCCA
This sequence comes from Artocarpus hirsutus, assembly GCA_946598075.1. Classification (NCBI taxonomy): domain Eukaryota; kingdom Viridiplantae; phylum Streptophyta; class Magnoliopsida; order Rosales; family Moraceae; genus Artocarpus; species Artocarpus hirsutus. The sequence goes on from CAMOHE010053996.1 coordinate 96,601, forward strand.
AGAAGGCCGACTTGGCCCTCAAGGAGCACGGGTACTGTCACCACAAGGCTCCTACGCATCTGTATTTGACCGGCTCAGGTGTCGAGGAGAAATGCACCAAGGTCGCCAACCTAGAGCAGTGACTGCGTGGAGGGCAGAGCACCTTATAGGGTCAAACTACCCAAGGATACGAACATTCGCTAATTTTGGGAGCTATAGCGCCAAATCGACGAGATTTGTAACAATCATTTTGGCTTAGATGACATAGGTGCCCAGGACCCACCATTCCTAGATGCAATAATGCGACCCCCAATGCAACCAAAATTCAAGGTTCTACAGATCAAGGCCTATGATGGGACCACAGACGTAGACGAGTATGTTGAGTTGTTTCAAGGACATATGCTCTTTTAGAATGCAAGTGTCGTAGTAATGTGCAAGGCCTTCTTGCTGACTTACCAGACCAGTTCAGCAATGGTTCTGGTGACTCGAGCCAGCCTCTATCACCTCTTTTCACCAACTTTCAGATGCCTTCTCAACAGCCTTCTCCATGACGAAAACGAGGAGAAAGGAGATTACTTACTTGTATGACGTGAAGCAAGGAGACGGCAACGTTCGAGACTACATCAATAGGTTTACCAAAGTAGCTCTTGAGGTCAAGCATGTCGAAGACGAGACCCTCAAGTACATTTTCGTAGGAGGTCTCTGAGATGACAAAACTGACTTGGTCGTTGGCTTTCGAGCAGCTGAGCACATTTTCGCAGATGCTTGGCTGTGCTCAGAGGTACGTCGATGCAGCAGAATACATAAAGAGCCATAGAGAGGAGGCTGACCCCAGCGGTACAAAGAAAGACAAGAAACAGAAGAAAGCGCTGGAGCAGTCCAATGCTAAGTAGAGTAAGAAGCAAAAGAAGGAAAAGAAACCCGAGAAGCTAAAGACGTCAACCAAAAAGTTCCAAAGCTACATGCCCCTGGTTCCAAGCATTGATGAAGTGCTCATCCAAGTGAACGAGAGAAGTTTGCTAGTACCACCGCCCAAGCTCAAGGGTAGCAAGGTAAAGCGGGATCAGATGGGGTATTACAAGTTCCACAAGGACGTGAGACATAATACTCGAGAATGTATGCAGTTGAAGGACCAGATTGAAAGACTGGTTTGGGATGGACACTTGAGGGAATTCGTAGAATGAGTCTTAACTCTGAGCTCTACGGTTGGCAAAAACAATCAACTAGGCCGAGACGTGCCTAACTGCCCATTAAACGACTATAGGAACACCTCGAAACTCCCAAACATTGTTCACACGATTTTTGGAGGGCCTATCACTAGGGACACGTTGAGTGGACGGCGGGCATACGTCCAAGAAGTTTGGTTGATCGAACGAGGCAAAATCATCAACATGTCTGAGTATGTGAGTAAGATTTGTCACCAGTAGGACACCCTGATCACATTTATCGAGGAAGAAGTAGATAAATTAATATATTCGCACAACGAAGCCCTCGTATGCGAGCTGCACATTGCCAACAATATAGTGCGGCGAGTGCTTATTGACAATGGTAGCTCGGTTGACATCCTATTCAAACAAGCCTTTGACAAGATGAAGATCTGCAATGCTACCGTGATCCCAGTCTAGATCCTGCTTTATGGCTTCATGGGAGAATTCGTCCAAGTAGTTGGGAAGGTCAACCTGCTTATGACCTTCAGAGACGGTACTGCTCGGGTTACATATGTCGTTGACTTCCTGGTTGTTGTTAAACCCTCACAATATAACATCATCATCATCAGCCGCCTGACGCTGAACGCACTAAAGGCCATAGTCTCCACATACCACCTGTGATGAAATTTCCCACAAAGGATGGGGTTGGAGTTATCTGTTCATTGCAAAGAGACTCCCAAGCTTGTTATTCCAACGCCGTCTATACAGCAACAGCTCAGCAGTTAAACATCTTGGCCATCCACATGGTCGATGAGATAGATCTTTCTACTGACCTTGTGCCCAAGATGCTATCCGATCTTGACCCTTGTCTTCCCGAGGAAAAGGTGAGAGCCACCCCAGTCGAAGACTTGGTGCCGTTCAGCCTAGATCCTACACACCCTGAGTGCACTGTATAACTCGAATCCCAACTACAACCTGAGATCTGGGCCAACCTCGAGGAGCTCCTTACCAAGTATCGGGACATATGCACGTGGTCCCATGACGACATACCGGGCATTGATCCAAACATAACCTGTCATCGGTTCAACGTCTGATCTGATCATAAATCGATGATATAGAAGAGAAGGGCTTTCAATTTGGAAAGATATGCTGCCATCAACGAGGAGGTCCAGAAGCTCCTAAAAGTAGGATTCATCTGAGAAGTCAAATATCCAGAGTGGTTAGCAAACGTTGTCTTCGTCAAGAAGGCAAACGGGAAGTGGTGGGTTTGTATCGACTATACCAACCTCAATAAAGGCTGCCTAAAGGACTGCTTTCCACTTCCTCGGATAGATCAGCTTGTTGACACGACGGCCGGCCATGAGCTACTCAGCTTCATGGACGCTTATTTTAGATACAACCAGATACGAATGGCTGAGGAAGTAAAGACGGCTTTTGTTACTGACCAAGGGCTTTACTGCTATGTGGTAATGACCTTCGGGCTAAAGAACGACAGGGCAACCTACCAACGACTTGTTAATAAGATGTTTGCTCGGCTGATTGGTAAAACAATAGAAGTCTACATGGATGACATACTGGTAAAGTCAGTCCGAGCAAAGGACCACGTGGTAGATCTTCGAGCAAGCTTCGACATTCTCTAGGAATACGGATGAAACTCAACCTGGTGAAATGTGCATTTGGGGTAAGCTCGGGAAAGTTCCTCGGATTTTTAGTCAACCAACGAGGAATAGAGGTTAACCCAACTAAGGCCAAAGCAGTTATCGACATGCACTCACTTTGGATCATGAAAGAAGTACAAAAACTCATCGACATGATTGCGTCTCCCTCTAGATTTGTCTCCTAGGCTATCAGCAAGTGCTATCCATTTTTTAAGGCACTTAAAGGGAGATTTGAGTAGAGCAGGGAATGTGAAGAAGCCTTCCAAAATCTGAAAAGGTATTTAGCCACACCCCCACTCCTATCCAAACCTCTACCCAGAGAAATATTAACCACCTATTTAGCCATGTCTGAGAAGGTCGTAAGCTCAGTCCTCGTTTAAGAAGAAGACAGAGTCTAGAAGCCCATATACTATACAAGCCATGCATTCCAGGGTGCCGAGGAGTGATACCCACCGCTTAAAAAGTTAGCATTTGCATTGGTCACTTTTGTTCGAAAGTTAGGGCCCTACTTTCAAGGCTACACCATATAGGTCCCAACCAAGTTCCCTCTCTGCCAAGTTCTTCAGAGCCTAGAAATATCAGGAAGGATGGCTAAATGGTCGGTCAAGCTTGGACAGTACGATGTGCACTTTGTATCGAGGATAGCCATTAAAGCTTAAACCCTCGCAGATTTCATCGTTGAGTTCAATAACGCCGAGCAAGGCACACCTTTGGTCGAGAAGGCACCCGTGGAAGTATAAGATGCCCCTAGCTGCAGTGAGGATAATGCCACATCCAAACCAGAATGGAAGCTTTTCATTGATGGATCTTCATGTGTGAAAGGTTCTGGTGCTAGGCTAGTGCTAGCAAGCCCGAACGTTTTCAAAGCAATCTATGCACTCTGGTTTGACTTCAAGGCCTCAAACAATGAGGCAAAATACGAAGCACTCTTGGCCTAACTTCAAATTGCCAGAGATCTTGGGGTAGATCACATTGTTATCCATAGTGACTCAATGCTGGTTATCCAGCAAGTCACTGGAGTATTTCAAGCTCGAACAGAGTCAATGGTCACATATTTATGAGAGGTTAAGATGTTGCTCAGGCAGTTCAAGTCCTACTTGTCCAAGTAGATCCCCAGATCAAAAAATTTAGAAGCAGACGTACTCACTTAGCTTGCATCAGGTCTGGGCGACAGTGACCTCATTTCGATCCCCATCGAAAGGTTGGCCAAGCCAAGCATAAACAAAGGTGTAGCGAGTGTGACAGAAGAACCCGTGACTATATGGATGGACCCGATTATCCGATACCTAACCACAGTTGAATTGTCCGATGATCGAGAAGAGGCACGTCAGATCCGCAATAGCTCAGCTCGATATTCGATGATCGGTAGAAATTTATATTAGCAAGGCTACACCAATCCATGTCTCAAGTGCCTAACTTGAAAAAGCCGAGTATCTAATAAAGGAGATCCACAAAGGCCTATGCAGAAACCATTATGGGGGGCATTCGTTAGCCCACAAACATCTCCGACAGGGCTACCACTGGCCGACCATGGAGTAGGATTGCAAAGACTACCTGCAAAAATGCCTTAAATGCTAGCAATTCGCAAGGGTGCCTGGACACTATGCCGAGCCACTCACCTTGGTTACATTAGTGTGGCCATTCGAAAAATGGGCTATTGATCTGATCGGGCCCTTTCCTCAAGCCTAATCCTAATTCAAGTTCTACATTGTGGCTATTGACTACCTCACCAAGTGGATCAAAGTAGAGCCGTGTACCAATATGACCGAGGCAAAGTGTACTAGCTTCATGTCGAAAAGCATCATTTGCTGGTTTAGAATCCTGCACACCATCATCATCGACAATGCCAAACAATTTGAATCTTTAAGTTTCCTCCATTTGTGTGGGCAGCTTGGTATCAAGAAAGTCTTCTCTTCTCCGAGCTACCATAGAGCAACGGGTAGGTAGAAGCTATCAACAAGACAATCAATAAATAACTTGAAGAAGAAGCTCAAGGGCCTCAAAGGAGCATGGATTGACGAGCTCCCAAAGGTGCTCTAGGCATACCGAATAACTACCCAGACAGCTACCGAAGAGAGTCCATTCTCGCTAGTGTGCGGAGTAGAGGCAGTCATCTTAGCAGAGGTTGGATTGCCCAGCTTTAGGATTGAACGTTACAACAAGATTTAGAATGCCGAGGTTATGATGTCCAAGCTTGACTTGCTCGAGGAGAGGAGGAACCGGGCAATCCATAATGCAGCCTGGATTCAAGTCGTGGCTCGTTATTCAACAAGTGGGTCCAACCAAGGGGCTTCAAAATCAAAGATTTGGTACTAAAAAAGGTCATGGTTCCTCAGCCCGGGGTGGGGTCATTTGGTCCAAAATGGGACGAACCTTACAAGGTCATTGGAATTGTCAAGCCAGGCACCTATCGACTATCTGATATGGAGGGCAACTTGCTTAGTCATCCTTGGAATGTCGAGCTTTTCAAGAGATTCTTTTGTTAATCTCAGCTAGAAAAGCTTTTTGACCTCTAGCTATATTCTTTTTGTGACTAGACCTATTGAATAGGACTAGAATGTAAATACAAAATATCAATGAAATGTAAATTCCTACACTGTTCCATCGAGCAATACGTGTTTAAGGAATAAAACAAATCCCAAAGAGGGATAATGTAACTCTAGCCCAAAAGACCAGGCTACAACTCCCGAAAATGGAGAGCCATCCTACTTAACTAGACTGGGGGGTTGAATAGCAATCAGCCAACCACAAGTCTGTTGCTATACAGACTACCTGCCAGGAGTCGCCCTCGCATAATACTTGCCCGACCACCATTAGACTTGTACAAGTTTACATAAACTTAAACAAGTTTAGGGGGTGACAGGACACGTCGTTGTGCTCTACTCGACCAAGAAATAGGGGTTTCTTACTCGAATTAACTTGGTAACTATCGAGAATATTAAACTCGACAACAACAGGATTGAAAAAGAGGAGTTCGAAAAACTATAGTCTAGGAATGCCCTTTCTGAGGAACATCCAACTTGGTCGAATTCCTAATCACTCTAAGGCTGAGAGACCTATGTCAACTCGATGAATCAAACGTTAAACTATGTCCTCGAGAAACTCTTCACCTCAAAATATGAAAATACTTATCCGAGAACAATCACACTTGGAAAATGTTAAAAATGAAACATATAAGAACCCGAGAAGCGATGAACTTGAAAAAGAAAAAAGAAAAAAGAAAAAAAAAATCATTAAAAGAGTGGTGGTGAGGTACAGTTGACCGGGCACCTCTTGAGCCCAAATACACAAAAAGAACAAAAAGAAACAAACTAAGCTTGGGTCCCTCCCCAGCATCATCTTCGCCGCCGCTAGCACCTTGCTCATCCCGATCTTCATCGTCATCCATTTCGACGACCTCTTCCTCAGTTGGCTGCTAAGCTGTACCTTGCTCGGGCTCGACTATAAGTGACCAGTCGAAGCCCGCAGCCTCGGGATGCTTCCAGATCAGGTAGTCCCAGTGGTCAGTCATTTCAAAGTAGTAGTAGTTGGTGTACTCTGGGGACACCTTGAACTCCTCCACGGCTTGGGCACGTCGATCGGGAAGCTCCTCCAAGAAGCGCTTATTTCTACCTGAGAGGCCTCTAGCTAGCCCTTGAGCAGAACGGCCTTGTCCCTGGCTAGCTCCGCAACTCTCCTAGACTCCTCGGCCTCTGCCTTGGCCTAGTTAGCTTCTTCCTTCGCCTTCCTTAACTCCTTCTCGGCCTGAGAAAGGGAGACCTTGATTTGATTAAGCTCAGTGATTTTCTCACTGAGCTCCTTCTCAACTCCCTTCCACCTGAGGAAGGTCTTCTTATGCCTCTCCTTTTCAAGGTTGAATTCCTTCAACCCGGTAGCATAAGCCATATGCACAAAGGCACTTGTTTGAGGAAAATAGGACTATCAGCATGCCACAAAGAATAGGAAAAGAAAGGAAGCTTGGGCGGAGTAGGCACTTACCTTGGCGGTTGAACAAAAGGTGGCCTTGGACAGGCTCTTGAAATCCTTTCCTCGAAGGTTCACTAAGAAGTCCTCCTAAGGACCAGCATCCCCGAGGTGATCGAGGATGTGCCGGCGGTAGTTTACATGCCTCCTTGGGGTAACTACCAAGGAAGGCTCCACGTCGTAACGTCAACCGAAGGAATCTCGCTCGATAAAGCCCTTGTCCCCATAGGCTGGGGTGGTTGTTCTTGGACTGATGTGGGTTGCTATTTGGGCTGCTGGAAAAGCTCCATCCTTGGAGTCCTTTTTCACTTCTTCCCGATCACCATGGCCTTGCCCTTTTGTTTGTGGAGGCTCTCCATTAGAGCATGCCGCTCCTTCGTAGTGCTCAGCCTTGAAGACATTTTTGTAGTCAAAATCATCCCAAGTCAGAACCAGGTCGGCATGCTAAAAAAAAAACTCGAGACTAACCTCTGATCCAGAACTAGCGAGACGGGTATAGGAGTTGAACCACGTCCTCGAGGTCCTCGTCTGGTACGATGGTGGCTCCCTCATCAGCCACCCGAATTGGGAAGTACTTGGCCTTGGGACGTTTGCGGTACTTGGCCTCACGACTGTCACTTGCCTGGCTGACCGGGCAAGCTATGTGTTGGAAAAGGGATTTATTCTACTCACGACTGTCACTTGCCTGGCTGACCGGGCAAGCTATGTGTTGGAAAAGGGATTTATTCTACTAGGTTCCTCAAACCAGCTGTAAAGAGAGAGGATCTCCTTGCTGAGCAGAAATGACTACTGCTTCCTCGTCTTTAGTTTCTCAATAGGTCTTTGACCGCCCTGATAACGTGGCTTGGTGCCCACGGCCTCTTACTCCAAACGTGCCCTTGCTCGAAGGTTCTCGGGACATGCTGGTCATCAGGGGCGACCTCATCGGCTCGGGCTAGGTAGTTACCCCTAACATAGAACCACTTGTATTTCCAAAGTTTGTTCGAGTCGGGGTTGTCCAAGATAAAGTCCTTCTTGAAGTCAATGACGTAGTACCGGCTGGACTGTCGAGGAAGCTTCTTCATCTTGTAAACTTGTTTGAACACCCTCCACGGCATCTCTGCAGGTCGGTAATACCTCCATCGAATGTACATCCCAATCAGTGACCTATTACTATTTGGGTTAAGCTGTGCCGAGCATAGATTGAGGTCGTTAAGTGCCCGATGGAGAAAATAATGGAATGGCAGGTGTAGCCCAGCTCAGAAGAACTTCGCATATAAATTGATACACCCCTCCGACGGAGTCAAAAGGGAGTCATTCTCCTTAGGCTCGATGAAGATGACTTCGTTTGGGATGTTGAACTCGGTGTGCAAGTCCTCCAGCCGAGATTCCATCATCGCACTGGTGTAGGTCGCTACCGACGTCTACACTGGCAAGGTAATCCGGTAGGCCTTTACTCCTCGGACTCAAGTGACTCTAACCTTCTCATCCTTCGGGGGGCTTTTGACCGGCCCTACCTCCTCGGCGCTGCGTTCTTCATCGAAAAGGTCGATGGTTACTCTACCCACTATCGGGACAGGGGCCCCGGAGTCTTGACCGAAGGTGCCTGGAACATCGGCTACAGCCTCTAGCTCGGCCTGCTCCTGGGTTGTAACTTGGGACGTGCCGATGGTAGCTACCTTAAAGTAAGGATTCTCACCTCTACATGGTCTCACCGGGCGCTGCCCATCCAACAAGTTGAGGAACTCCTGCTCGAGGACAGTTTGAGAGTCAAACTTTAGTATTTTGGCCAACGTCCGACTCTGTCCTACTTTGGGGAAAGGCCTTCGATGTCAACCTCCATAGAAGGTGAGTTGGCCTTAGGACTGCTTTGTGACTAGGAAATATTAACGTTTTGGGAATCTGATAAGTTGCTCATTTTCTCATACTCCTTGGGAAATTAACTATTCGGGCTGTGAAAGCTTGGGAACGAAGAGTTCTTGGGTTACTGACTGTAGCTTAGCAGCTAAAACTTAGGAGCAAGAAAATCACTTTGATTGCATATGAAAATGACAGAAAAAAGGGGCCTATTTATAGCCACTTGAGGCAGGAAATCTAGGTGTAGAAAATGAAGAGACGCGATGATTAGCTTGCCAGGACGGGCAGTCACTCATGATGCGACACGTGTCTCCAGGTTCCTTCACGCGACCTTTCGTTTTCCACTACCTCAGGATGCCCCTTTATCTTTTATTCTGAGTCGACCTTACCCGTTCGACATAGTCCACCCGGTCGAACATCGACTAAGTGAACTGGGGGGTTACTATTAAGGGTGAGTTCGATGCCATCGTCAAGGAGCCAAACTCCAGATGTTTGGCCAAACAGCTCGGGAAGGTTACGAGGAACTTACGATTGACCTTGATGACACTGGATGTCATGTCCTAGGTGCTTCTCAGGGTCCCCCAGGCCACACCTTCTCAGGCTACCTCCTCGGATTGAGTGCCAACTCGGGTCAGATTATTTTCACTCTAAAGTGGACTGCTACATGCCATCACTAGCCAACTAATGGCAAACAACTTACCGTCAAATGGAAGCCAATCCATCAATGGAGGGACGTGACACTTTTCACTTGCCACCTGACACCCCTTGACGTGACACTCAGATTCTGGGAAAAACCCACCTAACACCCGGTCCAAATGGTAGCCTATAAATAGGACACATTAATTGCATTCTAGCAAGTAAGCTCCTTCTAACCTAACTAGTTCCTAACCTCTGCCGAGCAACCCCTGCCTTGAGCATCGGAGAGCCCTTTTCTATTGACTAACCATTTCTTGCTTTTGAAGCATCCCTCCTCTTGTTATAGATCAATCAGATCAGGCAAAGATGAATAGAAAAGAGCTAAACACTAGCGCCACCACACGTGGTGTTGATACGATATCGGACCTCGATAAGCATCAACAGATGGATTAGAGTATGATTGATGTCACAAGTGGAGGAGACCTACTTGACAAAACTCTTGACACTGTACAAGCCTTGATTGTGAACATGGCAGCTAACTCCTAATAGTTTAGCAATCGACATGAACCACCACCACCACCAAAAAAATGAATGAGGTCGATATTTCTTTTACCATTGAACAATAACTTGGTCAACTTACATCACTTGTGCACCAAATGGCCTTAGGGAACACTCAACAAGTAAAGGTGTGGAGGATATGTTCAATTGTAGGCACTCTACTGACTCGAGCCCAACTTTGTTAGAAGGTAATATAGGGCAGCCAATGCAATAGGCGAATTCTTAGGGTTACAAAGCAGGTATGACCCCTTCTCTAACACTTACAAGGAGGGATGGAAGGTCATCATAGTTTTAGTTATGGGAGAACTTAATAATTGGCAACTCCTAAATCGATGATGAACCGACCACTAGGTTTCAACAAACAAAGGCCACAACAATATCAAGCTCGACAGCAACCTGCCTCACAAAACTTGGGACAATTTCTTTACAAGGTAGTAAAGACTTTGGCAACTAACATGTTGCAATTCCAACAAAAGGCAGGGCCTAGCAACTAGAGTTTAGAATATCAAATGAGCCAGTTGTTTATAATTGTTAGTCGGTTAGAGGCACAACATTTGGGGAAAGTTACCATCCCAAACAATGGTGAACCCAAGGGAGAATGCTAGTGCTATGACTTTGAGAAGTGGTAAACAATTAGAGACACCACAAAAGCCAAAGATTAAGAGAATAAGAGCAAGAACAAACAAGTGACCACACAAGAAGAAAAGACGCCACTCGTTCTGCTTTACACATGCTATCCCCCAAGTTAACTACAAAAACTCCCACTCCTTCTCATGTCACCCCCTCCTTTTCCAAGCAGGTTTACAAAATCCAAGAAAGAGAAGCAAGAAAAGGAAATCTTGGAAACCTTTTGCTAGGTCCAGGTAAACATATCATTCCTGGATGCCATGAAGTAAGTGCCATGCCATTGTACCACCAAGTGGAAATTAAAGGGTAATGAGGTAATAAATGTGGGGGAGAACATGTTGGTGGTTTTATAAAAGATACTCCCTCCAAAGTGCAAGGATCCAAATATGATTACTATACCATGCACAATTGCAAACACTAGGTTTGATAGGGCCTTGATAGATTTCGGAACATTGATTAATATTATACCATACTCTATCTATGCTTCTTTAAATATTGATTCACTTAAGGAAATCAGTGTAATTCTTAAACTTACCGATTGCTCTAAAGTTTACCCTATGGAACTTGTTGAGGATGTTGTAGGTGAACGGATTGGTTTTTTCCTTTGAATTCTACATGCTTGATATGGAGGATGTCTCCTTACTTAACCCCGACACCTATACTCCTTGAAAGACTGTTCTTGAAGACAACCTGGGCCAAAATTGATGTTCATAATGGCACGTTAATCATGGAGTTTATGAGGAGGTTATACATTTCAATCAAGAGGAAGTGTGAAAGTGGGACCACATCAAGATGAGGACATTAAACCAGGTGCTTATTGGGAGGCAATCCAACAGATGGAGAACACACTACATAATAGATTTAATTTTTTTTACTCTCGTCCACTCTATACTTTTATTATTTTTATTTGTTCTGTTTGCTTTAGTTTTTCAGTTTTTTCCCATGCCTAATCTTATCTTAAGGATAACTTAAGGATTAAGAATGGGGGGAGGGGGAGGCAGAGGGGGGGGGGGGGGGGCGGGGAAGGATTTAGGATTTTTAGGTTTCTTTTTAGGCTTTTGTTTGCAAAACAAAAAAAAATTAATAAAAAAAGAAAAAAATGCAAATTAAAAAAACATAAAAATTTTCAAATTTTTTGTTTTGATTTTAGGTTTGTGAGTCTTTAGATACTTTCTAGCTACTTTGATGAGAATTGAGTATTAATGTTTATAACGTTGATTGACTATGAGTATTTTTTTAAATCTTGATGTAATTCTTTGGTTAATATGTTTTCACGATGTTTACACTCGTATCTTTTTTATTTGGTATAGAGACAAACATGCTACAATAGATAGATTCTTATACCCTTTGCTTTAACTACAATTTTGATTTTGACATGCAGGGTTTAACACATTATAACTCTTTTGGAGGCCTTTTGAGCCAAACGATTGATGGAGCATCACTTTGAAAATGGCTAAGGCACTAGGACTCACTAGCACCAATGCAAAATTAGTTAGAATCTTGATTGATGTTCACAAGAGGACATCCCCTTAATAAGCCAATTTGAGCCTACATGTAGGCTTTTTTCTTTGGCTAACTATATCATCTTACCTAGTGTGTGTAAATTTATATTTTTATCCTTTTCTAAAGATGAATTGGAGATTTTAGAGACTTATTTTAGGTACAAGAAAATTTAACAAAGAATTGGATTTAGGATAGAGGATAAGTTGAGGAGAGAGAAAGAATCAAGAGAAAAGAAGGGAAAACTATTGAAGGATGGCTCAAGAAAAAAATATAAAAACTATAAAAAAAAAGAAAATGATGAAAAAAAGACATGAAAAATAAAAGAATAAGAGAAAAAATCATAAAAGAAGAAAAACTTGGATGAAAAAAAAAAAATAAAACTATCTTGATCTTATCTATCATAATTTTGGATGTTTTAGAGTTGTTTAGAATGAAGCAAAGGCATAATGCAATGATATCTAGGTTTTTACTTCTATGGGTTTGAAAGGTGTCCCTTTAAGAATTCTACAATGTCTCTAAGTCTGAATTTTTTAGAACCTTTGTGATATCCATACTTTTTTTTTTCTTTTAGCCACTACCTCTTGGTCCCGTTACAACCTATATTGAAGACCTTTTGATTTTAGGTGGTGCTTTTGGTATAGTGGAGATTCGTGCCAGAGGAAGAGCTTATGATGACACCCTCATCAGAAATTGGGTGATTGTTTTTGTGAGGTTTATGAGTATTTACTTGTTCAAAGCATGTACAACACAATAATAGTTAACATTGGCTATTTCATAAACACACTAAGTATGATTAATGTCAGAATATATTAGCTTTAGACTGACGATGGATTTAACTCAATACTTGTTTGATTTCAAGGCTACAATCTTTATTGTTCTCTGAGACCAAATGTTGGAAGGTTAATGTTTCCTTGTCTGTGTTTTTTTTTTTTTTGTCATTTTTAGGTTTTGCTCAAAGGCTAGCAAAGGTTAAGTGTGAAAGAATTTAATATCACTTAGTTTTACATTGTTTTTCTATCACTTTTCCTTATGTTTTCTTTGTAAATTTTTTAGTTTTCTTGTGTTTTGAGGCAAAAGCATGACTAGAAGCATAAAAAATTACATATCCACATTTCTATATTCGTTGACTGCCGTAGCATAAAAAAGGGTCCCATAGCCTGCAAAACAAAAGAAATTAGGCCAAAATTCCAAGAAGTGGGCATTGTGGCCCAACTGATAGGCATGCAATGCCCATGTGGCCACTAGAGGCACATTGTGACGCCAGTGACGGGCGCCACAATGCTAGACAAGATTGCATACAACATTTCATGTTTAATTTTACAATATTTGATAGCATTTAATTTTACAATATTTTTCTATCACTTTTATTTATGTTTTCCTCTGTTAATTTTTCAGCTTTCTTGTGTTTTTCATTTGTTTTCATGTTTTGAGGGAAAAAAAAATTAGAAGATGGTGAAAACATGAGCTTAGGAGCAAAAAAAAATATATCTCCACATATTTATGTTCACCGGGTGTCGTAGAACGACAAAGGGCTGCAATGCCAAAATAATAAGAAGTAGGCGTTGCACCTAGCTAATGGGTGCTGCAGCACCTGTGTGGCCACTAGAGGCTTGCCATGGTGCTAATGTTGGGTGCCATAGCACTAGGTGAAAGCTAAATATGGAGTTTTGTGTGCTTACATGGGCTGTAGCGCAGGGTACGAAGTTGTGGTGCCTGTGGATGAATTCTTATCCAATTTCTAGTCCAAAGAAACTCCAAATCTTCTTTTTCATCCCAACTTTGAAAACCTATAAATATCTCATCTTAGAGCACCAAAAGAGACCATTTTCATGATAAATTATTAGTCAATGGAGAGAAAAAGAAGAGAGGAAAAGAGTCTCGAAGGGTGGCTCCAAAGAGATCATCTACTTAGAGATTTTCTAAGACTACACCGTTTCTTCTTTTTCTTCATTCTCTTCAACTCCTAGTGTTGTTAGTTTTTATTTCTTTTTTTTATTCTCAATTATGTTAGATTGATTTTATTTGTGGTTAAGGGTGATTTTAAAACCCTAGATATGATTATATAATTGATATTTTTAGAATTATTCTCTAATTTTCTAATCAAAATTGTTTATATTCTTCCATAATTATTTTTATCATTATTTTCTTGCTTTGTTTGAGTGGCCAACTAAATAAAACTTAAGAATTATCTACTACTAGGTTAGAATTCTTGATCCACAATTATCTTGTTTTTCGAATCATAAGTAGCAAATTATGATCAATAATTTCAGGAGGCTTTTGTTTGATTACGATGTGGTACGTAATCTATGTTGAATGAACAATGCTAGTGTGTTTGTTGCTTAGATCAACTTACCTTTTTCATCATAATACTTTCGTTAGGTTAAATCTAGAGAACTTGTTCTAGGTTATTTAAATAGAAAGAGATTTAATAAAGAGCTTGTTCTATTGAATAATATAGCAAAAAAAGATTGAGATAGTAGAGCTTGTTGTTATCTATGATTAGTAGTTTCAATAGAAAGTTGAGAATAATTCTGTGATTAATTTTATAGTTTTTGTCTAACAGTGGAGAATGATCCTTTAACTGGTTTTATCATCATTGTTTACAACCTCTTGAATTCGTGTTTTGCAATTATTTTTTTATTTGTGTTTTCTTTTAATTTAGTAATTTAGTTATCAAAACCCCCAACTCATGTCTAGTTTTAGTGAGTCTTAAGTTTTAGAGTCGATAACTAATTGATTAGAACCAATTCTTTATAGAATGACCCTTGCTTGCCATTTTACTCAATAACAACTATATTTTTAGCGAGGTTTAGTTTGGTATTTCCTTGGAACCTATCAGCTGTTTGAGCCATCAATGGAAGCAAATATATTTAATATATATCATATCTGCTGCATATTGTGGTTTATGCTGCCATACGTCTAGGTTTGGGAAAAAGGCAGCCCACAAATTAGCTTAGCAAACTTGGCCTTGGTACCAAGGAGTTTTCCGAGGGATTTTTAAAAATAGCTTTTTGGTCAAAATTTTTTTGGTCAATGGCCTTTTTTTTGTATTAAAAAAATTAGCTTTTTGGGCATCAAAACAGCTCCAGTTTTTTTTTTTCAACCCTACTTAGGTTCCTTTTTTCGATACAGTCATTTTTCTCTTTTCTATGAAAAAAATTAGGGCAGGTTTGGTGCTTAGAAAAGCCTCCTTTTTGGTGAAAAAAAAAAAAAAAGAGACCATTTGCTTAACTCAAAATTTCTTTTGGCCCTTTTTTTCAAATTAACCCAGTTTTTCACAGGTATCTATCTTTTTACAATTAGTGGCAATGAACACTACAAAAAATTAGAAAAACTTTATTTTTTTTGGTCGAAATTAGTTCTGTATTTGGCTAATCCTTAAAAAGAAAAAAAAAAAAAAAACAGGTACCCAAATGAGTTCTTAAGAAATATTATAGAGCTAGTTTCCCATCATTTTATTTGTTACATCCCATTTAAAATTTCAAAAAAATTCCTACAGCCAAATTATATTGTTTTTCTTTTTTTTTTTTAATTCACTAACTAATCAAAATTTTCCTTTCTTAGTCGTTTTCCTTTTTCGACTGTAAAAAATAATTCTCATTGCATAAACATCATATTTTGTACATTACCAACTCCTCTCCATAACGAGAAGAGAAGATTAACCTAGAAAGATAACTTTAAAAAAACACACAAAAGAGAAAAGAAGAGAAATACACAAGTAAAAAAAACACACACACGCTAAATCAGTCTGCTATCTTCTTTCTTATCTTGCTAGCTAGTCTAAACATCCAGCCAAAGTCTGATTTTTTTCTCAATTTGTCGGCATAGTTTCCAAATCACCAAAGAAAAGAACTCTTAAACAATCATATATAAATAATGGGATCTATATACAAATCAAACGATTTGCATGGTTCATTATTAACACTCATATATAATTCAAAATAGTTTTTCTTTCGATATATGGGTTTAAATACTTTTTCTTTTTCATCCCTGTGCCTTTGAAAAATGCAGCGCACTATAATTTCTAAAAAAAATTTAAAGTTGGGTTTGTAATGAGTGTTTTTTAAATACTTTTGTCTTTAAAATTAATTTTATTAATAGGTAATCAATAATAAAAAATTTATTAAATAGTGAGTGTGTGAAAAGTAAAATGAGGTGTCACTTTAATATATACCTGTTATCTTTATATTTTATGTTTGCAAGTCTATATATTTTTCCAAGTCGTACAGAAGGAGCAAAGTTCGTATACAAATTTAATTTCGTTGTCAATAGATATCACTGCATATTGTGCAACCAATTATAGATTTGACTATATGTTTCGTAAGTGTCAATAACTCAACTTGAAATATTTAATCAAATATACAATCCTTAATTAAAGTTTTCCTAATTAGCCACACTAACACGCCGAAATTCATTGGATAGTTAGACCATCCAAAGAAAGAAACCAAACGTATATATAAAGCTCACTTAGCTTGTTGGAGTTACCAAATTATATTGATCTTAATACTTTTTATCCTTCCTCAACCATAAATAATTAGCCCCCATCCAAAATAGAACGTACTAGTTCAGTTCTCTCTCTAATTTTCCCTTAAACGCAGAAACTTAAAAAAAAAAAAATGGCTCCAGAAAACCCAAAGGATTGGACCATTTTCATGCTTAGAATGTCTTCGTTTTTGGCCACGGTTTCTGCAACTATTGTAATGGCACTCAACAAAGAAACCAAAACTCTCGTGGTTGCCACTAGTGGAAGCAATCCAATTACTGCCACTCTTACTGCCAAGTTTCAACAAAATCCAGCATTCGTGTAAGTCAATTTATGAATCCTTGGTTTTTCTTTTTTATTTACTGCATACATATGTATATTATATACATGAAAAATGTCGATGGAACTATGCAAGCATACAGGTTCAAGGTGAAAATATTGTAACCAAATTGCCGTACCAAATTCAGGTTCAAAGAAATTATCTTCTTTCCCGTGAAGTGACAACTACAAAGTGATTTCCACCATAACTTGTATTACATGCGTGTGGTGGCGCAAGCAGCTATTGTTGACTCAAACTTTAAAAATTTAAATTTTATATATATGTGTGCAGTGCCCTAGCTAGCTATCACTTACTCAAGCAACTTCAAAATGTTAAGAGATTATTTGGTGTGCAGGTTTGGAATGGTTGTTTGGAATTGGATGGTTTGGATTATGAGTTTTAAATTATGTAGTTTAAACAGTGGTTTGAACTGGTGTTTTGAATGTAAAGTTTTAAAACGACAATAATAGTTTAAAATGAGAATTGGTGTATGAAAAACTATAGTTTATGAAGGAAAACAAGAATGAGAATGGTTTTACTGTAGAAAATGGTTCAAAACCGCATAAACTTGGGAGCTAAAGGAACAAAGTTTGAATTTTGGGTGTTTAGGCATATTTAAAACTGTTTTCATGGCTTAAAACTACCTTAGTTATTATTCCATCAAACGTCAGTTTGAACCGTCAGTTTGAACCGTCTCTATAGTTTAAAACTACCTCTATGGTTTAGAACCTATGCACCAAATGACACATAGTTTTAATTTTAATGTTGTATATTTTAAATTTTAATTATGTTTTTATAATTATGTCTCTAACAAATAATTAAAATATATAACTGTGTATTCCTATAATGGATAAAAACTTATCTCTATATTTTTCTATAATACCCCAGGTATTATTTTTACTTTTTTGTTTGTCGCCGTTATTACTTGGTGAAAAAAATTTTCTCACTAGCCGACTTTAACAATACTGTTTTCTTAGTGAAAAGGGGTATTAAGTATTTATAATTTTAATGGACAATAAACAGGTTCTTTGTGATAGCCAATGGAATGGCCAGCCTGCATAACCTGTTAATGATCGCGGCTGACTTTTTCAGACACAAGTTCAACGATAGGGCACTCTTCCTCGTGATGATTCCCGTTCTAGACATGGTATTTGCATTTTCTTCGTCTTCGTTAAACAAGAGAGTAAATGTGATGAGGATAAAACAAAACCTTATCATTAGGATGACCTCTTCTTTAGTTGGAAGGTGTTTGATAAGTATGATTACAACTAAAACTTTTAAAATAAAAGCTATAGTTTTAAAAGCTTTACATTGTAGTTTATTTTTTATTATTATTGTAGCATGTAAAAATTTTACATTATAATAATTAAAAATTTTTGTTAAAATTAGCTATATCAAACACTCTTACTAATAAAAGTACCAATCGTCCAGTTAACGTTTTGGTACCTGTCTTTTTCTCTTTTTGTTCATTAACCAGTCACGCACGTGCCTAGTTATATCTCTTTATTTTAAAAGATCACATGAAAAAAAAAAAAACATATACATTTGAAAATTTTTATTGTAATGGAAAAAGATATGAATGGTCAAATTAAGGTATGTGATTCGGAGGGGGAAAAAAAAAAGTTGAATCTCATATATGCAAAGACAATTTATTGTTTTTTGAGAAAAAATTTAAGAAAAAAATGAAAAAAATACAGATTTGAGGAAAAAAATGTTTTTGAATCTTATACATATTTGAGAAAAAAATTTCTAGTTTGGATTAACTAGGAAAAAAGTATTTCAACAATGAAAATTTAAAAGTATATAACATTTTAAAAGAAAAGTAAAAAAAATAAAAATAAAAAGGGACCAAAGGGAATAGAATTAAATTTTAGGAAAAAAATTAAAAAAAGTAAAAAAAAAAAAAAAGACTCGAGAATAAAGGAGGGGATTTCTTGATTAAAATTTCCAAAGGAATAAAAAAAGGCATAACAAGTAAATTTTAGAGTAGGAAGAAAAAGAGAGAAAGCTTGAAAAGGTTAATAAAAAAAAAAAAGAAAGAAAAAGGAGGGGTGAGGGACCATACGAGCATTTGGTTGAAAGGTAAATAATAGATAATGACATTTTTTTTATGTAGTTAGATTAGTAGTGGTGGTATTGTTAGTATTATTTTCTCGTTGTGATGATTTATCTGCGCATGAACAGTTAAACGTGGCTCTAGTATCTGCTGGAGATGGCGCGGCAGCATTCATGGCGGAGCTGGGGAAGAATGGCAACTCACATGCGAGGTGGAACAAAATCTGTGACAAATTCGGTACCTATTGTGACCATGGTGGAGGTGCCCTCATTGCATCCTTCATTGGCCTTGGTCTCCTTCTTGTTGTTGCAGTGTTATCCATCAACAAACTACTCGCCAAACAAAAACCAGCCAATAGTACTAATAGTCATGTTGTTACACTTCCTTAGTTTTATATGCATGGTAAAATAACTTGTACCAATATTACCTCTGCTTGTACCATTCTCCACCTATCAAACTTTACACAGCCGTATCAACAGTGCAAGTGGGATCAGTTTTTTTTTTTGGTCATGTAATAAGCTGTTTTTAGTATACATTTGTACCACCACACTTTATCCAAATCCTTTATGTTCTGTTTTTCTAGCTATCAGTTATTCAATATTGCGGTGTGATTTTGTACTATTTTTTGCTCCTCCTCGCAATTTCTTTGGCAGCATATAAAACATATCCTATCAGTAGGACATTGTTTCTAACCATCGATCATCATATTAAATAAGACATAATTTTTAATTAATTGTTAGATCAAATCAAACTAAATAAAATATATATCAAGTTAATAGAATCTGATAAAAATTAATAATCAAATAAAAATTGTCCTACCAACCCGTCTGGTTTTTTTTAATCCTATCAAAGAATTCCCTGTTTTATTAATTAGTATACTGCAATATTTAAGAAACACCCATATTAATATTTAGGAATTATTTGGATTATTGGCCATTTGATCCAGAATTACTATAATCCAGTTGATAGTAAGTTGCCATTACATAAATACCAGTTGTGCTTCATAAATATGCACAAATCTGATTAAAGTATTCTTTTCAAGATGTTTGCTTCAGATGGGATCCAAGAGAAAATAACTCTCTTGTAGATAATAGTGGCAGAACTACACTATTTTGAGCAACTTTTATAGTTTTTCTTTTGCCCTTGTTTTTTTAAAGAGTTAATTGTACTTTTATTTTATAAGAAAAACTAACTCATTCTCACCACATAACTGAAATATGTCATTGTATATTTATTTTACGATAAACACAATACACACACATATATATTTATGTCTATACACAATCCAAATATATCAAAACTAGATCAAATCATGCAACGTTAAGATATATTTTCTCAAGCAAAGATTTGGGAAATCATATTTTTGCCTAGTATATTTCACTAATCATAAAACCAAAGATCACGAAATTTATATGAAAGAATATACGTATATCATTATTTGCCATGCAATATGTCATTTAACGTTTCTAAATAAGATAATGGTTTAGTTAACCGTTGTTCTGTCACTTAACAACATTAAAAAATGTCATTGAATGTGGAATTTATACTATTGTTACTTATTATGACTTTCTAACGGAACTTATAATGTATAATATTTTAAGAAGATTTTTTTTTTTTTGAATTTTAACAAGATTTTATTTTATTTGAATGGTTTAGCACTTTACGAGCTAAATTTTTATATTGTTTATACTTATTTTTCTTATTTACTTACAATTTTGCTATTATGCATGATAAGGGCATAAGTAAAGCACAAGTACATTATGTACATGACGAATGTAAATGGCCACAAGTCTGGTTTGATGTCATAAATCAACTAGACAATTTGATGAATGCGACTGCTAGAAAGGGTTTTTTTTTTTTTTTAAAAAAAATCTTACTACTTTTGTAGTCTTTGAAACTTACCATTTCAAAAAGAATGAAAAGAGCCTCTTCTTTAATTAGAGCTTAATTTCTTTTTGAGTTATCTTAACAAGTTTATGAATTTTTTATAAAAATAAAACATCAATTAATATTTCTCTCTATTTCTAGAAATTAAAAAACAAGGAAGGCCCTCTAAAAAAAGGGTGATTGAAACAATCATATAAATTCCGGCTGATAAGAAGGAAAAATTGACTATATAGTATTTAGGATAGATAAATGAAAAGTTTCAAAGAATGGTAAATAGGTATGGCTTGCACAACATCATAAATAAATCATAAATAAATGGACCAGTTTAAAATGCGACATGAGAAACATTTGGATCTTTCTATTTTATACATGCTTAGTAATTCCGTTATTTTGCATTATAACATAAACAAAATATTTTTCATAGTTTTTGTTTTTGTTTTATCTGGAAACAGAATATTTTTATGGTCATTTCTTTATTTTACTCTATTTCATTCCTATTGCAATTACAGTTTGAAAAATTATTTTTATCTTTATAAATTAAAACTTTATTATTTACAAAACAAGGGTGGGGTTTTAACCAGAGTGATTTTGCGGTTTAGCAAACCTGCTACTAATTAATAGCAATTTGCCAGTCTCTTATTTTTGAACGAATACTAAATAGTAATTTCGACACCATATTATCTTCAAAGGAAAAAAAAGAAAAAGAAAAACTGTCTTTCAAGGTTCCAAGTGCCAAACAACGTGTAAAAGCAAGAGAGAGAAAGACAAAGACAGGATTGAGTCATGTGTCAGAAAGAATTGGCCCCATGTACCAGGTACTTTTGGGCCGGAAGTTCCCAACATTTTTTTGTTGGGTTGACGAGACAATTAGCCACGCTTATTTAATTAAAATAAAATTTTAATTTATAAAAACTTTATAAATATTTAATAATATTATTATTAAAATTATTTATATATAATTATAAAATACAATATATAATATTATTAAAATAATTACTATATTATTAAAAATATTTTTAAAATATTTTAAATATTATATTAGATTATGTTAGATTTTAATTTTATATCATTAACTTGGACATTGTAATTTTTTCTTTTTTCTTTTTGGCTTTTTTTAACTGTCAGGCTTTTCCTTTGCGTGGTTGGTTGGGTTTGGTTTTTTTTATTTTTTATTTTTCATTTTTCATTTTTCATTTTTCATTTTTCATTTGCCAATTTCCAATTTTTAATTTAATTTAATTTTTTTGGTCATGTGCTTTGCTTGGATTGGGTTTTGTACCCACCGCTGTCCTTCCGTTAAATACTGCGTGCGGTATACGTTTCAGCGGGTTCTTCTTTTCCTTGTTGACCTGACCCTTTCTTTCTCTCTATAATATTTGTGTATTTATTTATTACTCTCAATATATACCCAGGAATGTAAATGAGAATTTAATTTCATTAATAAATTTAATTTCCTTCTTTTCCGTTACCCATTTAAAATTTTAGATCCAACTTCCTCGGTTAATGAAGATTTCTTATCCAACCTGGACTCGGTTCCTATTCTTCCCAATCTTGGCTTGCATTGTTTTTTTTTAAAAGAAAATAATTTGCTTAAATTAAAATATTTAAGATATATAGTTCTGTTTGATATTATTTTTAAAATAGATAAAAATAATTTTATTTTAAAAAATAAAAATTTTAAAAAAATTATATTTAAAGTATTTTTAAAATTTTCACATCTAAAAAATATGTAAAAATATTTACAAAATACTCCAAAACAATACTAAATAGGCCAAAGTTTGTCACTTTTCAACCTAAAGATTATAACGTTTTTGTTTGCTCTAAAGTTCGCCCAACACGTTGCTAGTATTGCTGCCCTTCTTAAGGTTTTATGCCCTTTCGCCTATTTTGTTCACTTTTTTTTTTCTTTTTATTTTTCTTTTGGTTTGATACATATATTATATATTTTTTTATTTGGAAACTACTTTTCTATTTTCTCATTGTTTGAGGACCTCGCTTTTTGTGGGATTTATTGTTTCTCTGAATAAGGTTTGTTTACCGAGTCAATTCTTGTTTCAATATTCACACGAGAGTGTGGTTTGCAGTGAAATTTGTTGTTAACATGTGGAATTTCATTCAATAAAAAAAAAAATACAAGCAAGTGGTTAAATTGGTTTTCTTTTATAACAAATGCAATAGTATTTTCTTTTTTCTTTTCCTTCAGCGTTCTCAATTTGGTTGAATCAAAGCGTGGAATTTGGATTTGTTTTGGTTGATTTATATGCAGTTTTGGGGACTATTATTGGTTATTTCGCCATTTGGGTATCTGTAAATTCTGATTTTATATGTGTGTATATATATCCTTTTTTTTTTTCTGAGTTTAATGTTAATTATGGTAGATTTAAGTCTGCTTTGTAAGGCACAAATAAGAGCTTCTTTTGATTGCTGGGGTTCTGATTTGGATGGTTTAACGTAAGGATTCTCTTTTGCAGGTTTTGTAATTTGGTTTTTCATGATCTTTACCGTAGATGAAACTGCCCAAAATGGCTGAAGAATCTCAACCTAAAGAGGTTAGATTACTCGTTTATTATTTTGTACTGTACCAATTCATACAATATAAATGTACTCTTTACACGCCATGGAATTGCAGATCGCATATCTAATGTATCAAAAGTTAGAATAACTATTACTTATTTATGGACTATTCTATGTGGTTAAGGAATTTCTAATTGGTACTTTTGTTGGATATTTTTATTGGATGACTTTTTATATTCTAAATTCTCTGCAATCAAATCAAGCACTTGTTTTTCTATTCCTGGCCTAAGGGTAGTAGTAAGAAAGAAATTTTACGGTAAGTGTAAATGGGTGAAAAAATAATATGTTTTGCAGGATCATTTGTCTAAGCACAACCAGACAAGTGACCCTAACCATGATTGCTCTGCCAGTCCCCGAAGTCGAAAGGTACACATTGTTTCATCCAGTGTAGTAAGTTTCTTATGTCGGACAACCATGGGCTAAAATTACATGCTGACATTGACCGCGTGTAGAGATTTTTCTACTGTATTGCACATTTACAGAGTTTAAAGATGAACACTCATTTGATACCTTAGTGTTTGTGATTCATTTGTTGGAATTGCCTTGTAGAACATAATGGACTATACTGATTACTTTGTAACTGGATATATTTCTATTAGCTTTCTCCTGTGACCTTTAAGTTAGATTGTAAATTTGTAATTGGTGTGTAAAGCAGATATCCGCGAGGTGGAATCCAAATGAAGCATGCAGGCCTAACATCGAAGAAGCACCTATATTCTATCCAAGTACTGAGGTACCTTTCTGTCAAGGAATAATTATTGATCTGATTTCATTTTTTCTTTTTGTTGTCACAACACTGTTTGGATATTGTGTCCCTTTTTGGTCTTGTTGCATCACTAATTTGTTGGCTCTACTAATTTTATCAGGAGTTTGAAGATACCCTTGGTTACGTAGCAAAGATACGCTTAAAAGCAGAACCTTATGGTATATGCCGGATTGTTCCTCCGCCTTCCTGGAATCCACCCTGCCCTCTTAAGAAGAGCAAGATTTGGGAACATGCTAATTTTTCTACACGTATTCAGCAAGTCGAATTGCTTCAGAACAGAGAACCCATGAGAAAGAAAAGCAAAATTCGGAAGCGAAAGCGACAAAGGGGCTCAAGAATGGGGAGAACCAGGAGGAAGACAGAATGTGGTTCAGAATCAAACATGGTTTCTGAGACTGATGAGAAGTTTGGGTTTCAATCAGGTTCAGAATTTACACTTTCTGAATTTCAGAGATATGCTGATCATTTCAAAGAGTGTTACTTTGGAGTGAAGGATATGAATGAGGATACGAACTCAAATGGATTGGAGCAGAATAAGAGATGGGAGCCATCAGTGGAGGATATTGAAGGTGAATATTGGAGAATAGTTGAGCAACCGACAGCTGAGGTAGAGGTGAGAAAGGTTTTACAATGGTTTTGTGTGACTTAAGTGTGATATATGTGTATGTTTATATGAATGTATGTAATGGGTACTTCTGGAAACTATTTAAACACCTTTAGAAGTAGCATTTGGACTCAGAAACCAGAAGCAACTTATAGGAAGTAATGCCAAATGGGCCCGTCTCTATATTTGCAAATAGTGATGTTTCTTATATGTCATTGCAGGTGTACTATGGAGCTGATTTGGAAACCAGTGCATTTGGAAGTGGATTTCCTAAGGCTTCGACCATGGCAACTGAAAGTGATTTGGATAAATATGCAAAATCAGGTTGGAATCTAAATAATTTCTCACGCCTGCCAGGCTCTGTACTGTGTTTTGAAGAAAGTGATATTTCTGGAGTTCTAGTTCCATGGCTGTATATTGGCATGTGCTTTTCTTCATTTTGTTGGGTAAGTATTCATCGTTGTGGATTGCTTCTTGAGTTGAGATGTCATAAACATTTAAGTTTATATGTAGCGAACGCGACGGTAGTAAGGTTATTCTCATATTTAGTTTATGTTGGCATCACGTTGTTGCAGTTATACTTTCTAGCATTATTCCGCTTTTCATTTTATTGTGGTTCATGCGAAAATGTTTCTTTCATGTGGCAGCATGTTGAGGATCACCACCTCTACTCACTGAACTATATGCACTGGGGCGAGCCAAAAGTATGGTATGGCGTACCTGGAAATCATGCTTCTGCTTTGGAAGATGCAATGAGGAAGCAGTTGCCCGATTTGTTTGAGGAACAACCGGATTTACTTAATGAACTGGTACTTTCCTTTTTTGTTTCAAAACATTCTTAATGGTTTGGATTTTCTGCAACTTCTCCTTTTGATACTGTTGTCTGTGATAATCTATTTATAGATCAGAAACAATATCTTAATTTGTAGCCAACTGATTTCTGTTGCTTTTCTATTAATTTAACGTAAGAAACTTTGATGTTTTTGCCCCCACTAATTCATTTGTGCAACTCCCTTGTTAGCGTCTGTCCACGTCCATTAACGGCATCAAGTCCCTGTGTTATTTTGTTGTTCATCTCAAGTTTACTTCTATATTATACGAGCGCACTTCAGACACTAAAAACATGAAATTCATTCTTGGACAGGTTACTCAGCTATCTCCTTCTGTTCTGAAATCCAAGGGTGTACCTGTATATCGTGCAGTCCAACATTCTGGAGAATTTGTTCTCACCTTTCCAAGGGCGTACCACTCTGGATTTAACTGCGGGTTTAACTGCGCTGAGGCAGTGAATGTCGCCCCCGTTGACTGGTTGGCTCACGGACAGAAGGCAGTTGAACTTTACAGCAGGCAGCATCGCAAGACATCGATTTCCCATGACAAATTGTTATTAGGGTCTGCACAAGAAGCTGTTCAGGCCCTTTATGAGCGATCAATTCTTGGAAATACAACTCCTAAAAATTTAAGCTGGAAACATGCATGCGGGAAGGAGGGAGTTCTTACCGAGGCAATTAAGGTAAGTTATTGCTCTTTTCCTCTCATCTTTGTTCCTTGAAAAACTCTCTTGCTCCTTAATAATGTCTTTTTTCCTCTGTTATCATTTGACAGACAAGAGCAAGGATGGAAGAGGAAAGGCTAGATCGTCTGCCTATTTGTTTGAAGCTGCAAAAGATGGAAACAGATTTTGATTTGAAAGATGAGAGAGAGTGCTATTATTGCTTCTATGATTTGCACTTATCAGCCGTCAGCTGCAAGTGCTCACCAGAGAGTTTTTCATGTCTCAAACATGTGAATCGTCTTTGTTCATGTGAAGTGGATAATAAATGTGTCCTTTTCCGTTACACCATTAATGAATTGAATACGCTTGTTGAAGCATTGGAAGGTGATTTAGAAGCTTTGAAAGTATGGACATCAACACAAGACTCTTTAGTAGATTTGGTCGATAAAAAAGTTGTTCGTGTAAGTCAGCAGGAAGTAGAAAATGTTAATTGCAGAATGGGCTCGCATGATCGAAGGGAAAAATTAAATTCATCTTGTTGCTCGGGTTCAGAAGAGAAGCTGAACGCAAATGCCTCTTGCGGTTCAAATAATGACAGTTCTTCCAAAGAGTGCCGATCAGAAGCCAAGCAGGAAAACTTTAGTCCAAGCTCGTCTCATGTTACTACAGACAGTCATCATGACGCTGCTGAAGCTTTGATCACAAAAGACAAAAATAAAGCGGCACAGAAGTGCTGTATTGATCTGAATCTCGATTACATGTCTGGTGAACATGAAAGCAGGTTGATGTGCATGTCTGATGACAGTGCTGATAAGCAAGGAAATGCTTCTGGTTCCGATGTAAAAAGGGAACGACATATGATGGACATCAATGCCAGGGACATGGAGAAAAATTATATATTTGATGGTAACAAGTTGTTTGGTGTTGATATTTTATTTTCACGCTTTCATCCGGATGCACCTTCTGTCAGTTTGACAAAACCGGGAATCTTGAGCAGTCCAGGTCCAAAGTTGGGTCCTTACATTGAGCTTATAAATATTGGTTCAGTTGTTTCTGGAAAGCGATGGTGCAGCAAGCAGGCCATATTTCCAAAAGGTATAGTATGATGATTACTTGGAAATATTTATCTTGCTCTAAGTTAAGTATTTTTGTAAGTGCTATTGTTATTATTATTATTCTGTCATTTTTTGCTTGATGGAGATTCTTTAAATTTCTTTCTGCAGGATTTAGAAGTCGTGTTAAGTTTAATGACTTGCTTAGTCCAACTAAGATTAGCAGCTATATATCCGAAGTTCTTGATGCTGGCCTTATTGGACCCGTGTTTCAGGTCTCCCTCCCATTTAAAGATTTATTTTTCAATAGATCTTATTATTAGTTTAGTTCTTTTGCATAATGTGCTAATCTTCCTTTTATGTGATATCAACTCGGTTTTTGACACTCTTTTTTCATGACATAAAATCCTTCCAGGTTTCTTCGGAAGAGCATCCTGGAGAAATTTTTGCCAATACTTCAGCAGAGAAGTGCTGGGAAATGGTACTTCAAAGAGTGAATGAGGAAGCAAAGAGACAAAATAATCTAGGAAAACAAGGACTGCCCCCATCACAGCCTTTCCAGAGCATTAATGGGCTTCAAATGTTTGGGTTTCTCTCACCACCCATTGTGCAGGTAGATCAACCTATTGTTCATTACATTTTCTTTCACTTCTGTTCTCATTATCAAATGGTTGAGCCAGCTATGTCTATGTTTTAGATCCGTTAGCTCACTGCAATGTTTGGAAAGGGCGTTGGAAAGAGATAATTACTCCAAACAGTTTTTCTAGTTCAAAATTGAAATTTTATGGAAAGTCTTCAAAGAGAGGCTTTACATTTCCTTAGAGACCTTAATTTTCCGCATTTGGCAAAATTAATACTCCCGGCTAGTCAAGTCTATCATACAATGTAGCAGAAAAACAGATAATAATCTGAGAACGAAGTTAATCAGTAGATAATATAAAAAAGTTGTGCCTTTGATGATGATATATACTCGTAGGGTCTCTCTAGGGGGATGGTCGTGTATGGTTACTGCTTGCATAGAGACAACATAAGACTCGTTTTAATGTTTTCGCTTCTAGTACATGTGCTTGATAGGTAAAAGTAAAACAAACTTGGTCTGTTGTCTACTTTATGCTGACTGATTTTTCCTCAGGCTATTGAGGCTCTTGATCCGGATCATCATTGTGTGGGGTACTGGAACAACCGGCCTATACCACCTGCACCTCTAGGAAACTCTGCTAATGTAGTGAGGAAGCATTCAGTTGAATCATCTTGCTCTTCTGGAGAAAGAAACACACAACTTTTTGATATTAACTTGGTAAAGCAGGAACAGGATAGTCCATCTATAGGAGGAGCTGATATTATAATTGATAAAGATGCGAAGATAGCGGTAATTAGAGGACTTTTAAAGAAAGCGAGCGCTGAGGAGCTAAAGACATTGCGAATATTGTTCAGCGATGAATCACAAACTGATGAGTTGAGAATAGTATTCACAGCATTGATCGAAGAAGAGATTGAGAAAGGTGTAAATAAATGAGAAGGAATAGGGGAATTCACTTTTTTTTTTTTTTTTTGCTAAAGACATTGCGAATATTGTTCAGCAGTGAATCACAAACTGCTGAATTGAGAATAGCATTCACAGCATTGATCGAAGAAGAGATTGAGAAAGGTGTAAATAAATGAGAAGGAATACGGGAATTCATTTTTTTTTCTTCACATTTAAGGTAAGGTAGTAGTTAGTTTATTTACTCATTTTGTTAGACTTATTCTTTTGGGGAAAAGTCCATAAAGGAGCCGAGGTCTGTTTGGGAGTGTTTTCAGAATGAGTCTGTGTTGCATACAAATATTTGCAGTGCAATGCACTGGCCACTGACCTACATATAGCATGTTGGTTTTAAGAGAAGTAATTTTTTGTGGCTCACAGATTAGGTTGGTTGTACATGAGAGGAACAATTCTCTAACCCTTCGATATGTCAAATCTCAATTTTGCTGATCTTAGTGCCCCCTTCCTATAAATTAGGATTTAGATTTTAGTTACAACCATGTGTAACATACATCTTTGTTGGTATGCAGTATACTTGCTTCTTAATTTTGAATATATTACACTTGCAATTAAAATTATCACGAATAAATAGCGTTAACGGTTTGAGAACTCTTGGTATGTGTACTTCAAAAAATAAAAATTGGTACGCCATAAAAAATAATAATAAAAAAAAAGAATTGGAAATCTTGGTAGGATCAAATTGCAGTTATTAAACTAAATTATCCTTATTCCACTTATTTTTATTTTTTCTGGAAGCGACCGGACAAAATTTCTACAACATGTTATATTGAAACGAAAAAGATTCTTCTCTTCCAAAAAAAAAAGGAAAAGATTCCACAAAAATTAGCATCAACGATTCAGGTAACAAAATACAATTATGCAACAATAGAAAAACAAAATTTTAAAAAAAGAAGACAAAATTTTAATGAAAGAAGTCATGTATTTTTTTTTTTTGGTACTTTTGATGCGAGACAAAACAGGAAATTTTGCTGGTGTGTTGGGTAAAACAATTAAAATTTGAAAATGCAAAATTCCATAAAATGCAAAAGACGTATGTTACATTCCATAACACCAACAAACCGAAACTAAAATCTGTTTTCACTATTTACAGCTCGAATGAAATTGGGAAAATTTACAAGTTCGTCAGCAAGAAACTGAAGAAAAGAACGATGACTGAGGAAAAAAAATCCCCAAAAAGGAGTCCCAATTATACGTATTCACTATCTATATAACCAAGATTTATCAAACCTACAAGACGACGTTACAAGATGAAAAAAGAGAGTCTCAAAAACAATTACCCAATGCCAAAAATCAGCAGAAACCCAACAACTTCTCTATGCCATTATTTGAAGTTGTTCCTCTGAATCTTGAACATCAAAACCGCACAAACCACCACCAAAACAACCGGAAATTCAATGCAGAGACATGGCGGCCCGGAGTCCGAGCTCCAGTCAGAAACTCCGCCATCTGCCGCTTTCGGCGCCTGCGGCTGCCGGGCCACCTCCGACTGCTCGGCCGGTGGCTTTGGCTGGTTGTCTTGGCCGTAGACGGAGTAGTCGAAGATTCTGGCGATGCCATGGACTGCGAAGGCGGTGGTGGCGTAGAGGTCGGGCACTGTGATCGGAGAGCCGTCAATGGAGAAGTTCAGCCGCGAGTTGTTGGTGATTACGAGGGACCTTCCGGGGAGGAGAGTCGGCAGCAGAGCGTTGGTCTTGAACTGCAGGAGCTCCGAGAAGGAGAGCCGCTGAGGAATCACGTGGTAAGAAAACGTGAAAGGGTCGCCAGCGGAGGGAAGGCGGTTGGCTGAGCCGCCGCCGTTGTTCTCGGGGACGAAGATGGTGGCGCTGAGAGGAAGGACAGCGCTCGCCACCATGCCGATCCAGTCGCCAAAGTCTCCGGCTCCGATTAGAGCGTCAATTATGTTGTTAAGCTGTTCCGGAGTTGCCGCTGGCAGCGGAGGAGACGGTGATGGTGGGTGTTTGGGACGGTGTGAGCGGCGGGGCGGTGATCGAGGAGAGCCTTGTTGTATTGGGGACGGCAACGGCGACAGCGGCGGCGACGAGAGTGACAGCGGCGGAGAAGGTAAAGACGGCGGCAGCAATGGCGCGGTTGGAGGAAAGGAAGTGGAAGCGATGGAGGTGGCGGCAATGAAGAAGAGTAGGGGGAGAGATCGGAGGTGGATTGCCATGGGAGAAAGAAGGGAAGAAACGAGGTTTTTGTTTGGCTTCTTTCCCTGGGACTTGAGTGTTTTTCTTTGTGAGAATGTGTTTATTAATGATGCATTTGAAGATTGACATGCGCAGAGAAAGAAAGAGCGGTATTTGGTTTCTTGGTTTTTTTCAGTTTGGAGTGAGAAAATGGAGAAGAAGAAAAGAGTGGAGAGAGAATTTGCGCATGGAAGAGTAGTTATTAACACATAACTAACGTGTAACGGATTCTTCCCGCCTGAACCTTCTCGCGTCAGTGGCATGTTCGTAATTATGAGCTCATATCAAGGGCTTATCGTCTTTGAGTGTTCGTTTCCAAATTCCACTCCCGCCCCAGTAAAAGTGAAAAAATGGAATGTTATAGAGAGAAATAAAAAAGGTTCGATTGATTTTTGACACGGAAAAAGTTCGTTTAGAATATATTACACTAGTAAATTAATATTATGTTACGCCCTGTCACAGCCATGGATACTACGCTATTATTCGTTTTTTTTTTTTTAAATGGATTGAGTTGTTAATTATTTTCCCCAACCAAATCAAAATAGACAAATTCTTACTCTCTCAACACTCTATCAGAATATCTTTTCCTGGCAGAAAATGTTTCAAACACGTGCTTCATTTGTAAAATTGTATGTTTAAAAATACGAAGTTTACGAAAATTCCTTTTAATTTTAGGCATTGGCTTGGGTTAAACCAGACAAACTGGCTCGGACCCGAATGTAATCATGGCCCAATCCTCATGAAAACCGGTAAATAAGTGAATTTCCTAAGAACAAATAAAATATTTATGACTAATGAAGCGTTTGGTCCAATAGATAACTAAAAGAGAGAAACGACATTGGAAAAACATAACTAAAGGAAGCAACATAAGTCTAAACAAACGACAGCCCATTATTACAACTCGTATGATAAAGTATGTTGTTAAACTTAAAATAATTTAGAGCATATTATTAACTTCAAAAAAAAAAGTTTTAAAAAACCTAATATTTACTATAATTTCAGTACTAAAAATGAAGACAAGTGGAGTTAGCTGGCTGACGAGGATCGATATCCTATTGTGAGACTTTGTAGTTACTGGCCAGACGTTCAATATCTTAAGGTGATAATTTGTGGTTATCCATCGGGTCAATTTGATAAATATCGCTCTATGATATCACTTTTGATTTCTACTATTTCAGTAAAAAAATATTAAAAAAAACCACTTTTAGGAAACAGAAAAAGAGAGAGGAGAGAGAAAGAGACACAAGAAGAGAGGGAAGAACGTGAAACATAGAGTGAGAGAAGAAAGAGAAAAAGAGTTATGTGGTGAGATTTTTTGTAGGGAAAATTTGGATATATTGTGTATCAAAAGTGCACTAAATCAAAACATTGAAAAAAAATTGTATGAGACATTAGTGATATTAAAGAAATGGTATGAGATCTAATTTTTTTTATCGATCAGAGATTACATCAATAGTTAGTCGATTACCACTAGATACCAGGAATCCAGGGAATAATGTTGTAAGAAATTATTTTTCAATAATTATTACCTTTATGTTATCAAAACTAATTGCGCTATAACTATTATTTATTAGGCAATTAATTTTAAATTATAAAAGCAATATCAAAGATCTCCTTTGTTATTCTCTCTTTCCTCAAATCAACTGATGTAAGACTACTATTGATTCTTCTTGTAATTGCAGGACACCTTCAAGAACACAATTTTCTATTCTTCTTTTAATTTCTCTTGGCTATGAAAAACCAAACAGTAAAAAAGTTTGCCTAACAGATCTCAATGGAAGCCAAAAATTATCCAACCCTAGAATTGTAATATGCAGTGTTCCAAGCTGCTAGCTTACTATAGGAATTTATAGAATGAATTTAATTTTAGGATAAGCTAGAAATATTATTGGATCAATGGATGATAACCTTACATTCCTAAATTTTAGGATTAAAGTTTTGAAGTCTAATAGTACTGTAAGTTGTAGAGAATTATTATAGTGCATATAATAATAAAATATACATAGACGATTTCTTCAGTACAATAGTAGTACCGAAACGTTATGCACGTAGAAGCCAATTATGTTGGACAGCTTGTGTGCAAGCTGTGTAATCTGACAGGCTTGCAGAAGAAGAAGGCTAGTACAGGTGCGTCCTTGGGTTTTCATGACATTTTCCCCCCCTAAAGCAGCCGGTTTTGCAGGTTATTTGTGTATCGGTCTTTTGACTTTTTGGTGAAATTAGAGCATTTGTAGGTGCAAAGTTGTCATTTAGGATGGAGACTATATTAAATTCGATTTTAAGAGAACTGAGAAGGGAGAGGGGGGTAACTGTCAGGCCGCCGAAGATAAAAGCAATGTGATCTTGAAATTTTTAGTAATAAAAAATACTGCAAGCGTCTAAACACTTCAGAAAACATATACACGGCGGGGCAATTTCGATAAAGGACATTGGGCCTTTGGTGTTGTTTTAGTATTAATATTTTTGGAATTATAGGCCATTGTTTTGTTGGTTCAAAATGAGCTAACAGGGTAAACAGTTTTCATACAATAACAGGCCTGGCTATGTCATGTAGGTGTTGTAAGTTCAAATGCTGCAATGAGGTTCATGGATATTTAACATTTCTAGCATAAGCCACGGAAGTGGCCGTGGTGAAGCAGTCCTCTTTCATTGACATCAAAGTAGAGAATGTCATGACACATTAAACATTCAAAAATTGAGTCGTATATTGATATCGTAGTTGACTATTTTTGATGCCTTGTGTTATAAGACCGTTAGCGGCATCATTCAATTCAATTACTTAGAAAGAGGAATTATCTAAATTGTTGATTGGCATACAATGAGGAAATAGAAGATAGTAAAGTACGTTCTTATTTGTGGAGTAAAATATCAGGAGTTGTTAGGTCTAAAAGAAATGAACAAGTTAACAAATTTAGATTGGTTATATATTCTACTTAAATTATCACTTTAGTTGCATATCTAAACGCCCGTTTAAATTATTTTTAAACTATACAATTGAGATTTTTCTATTTAAACTAAAAAAGTTCAAATTAACACAATTCGAACCAGCAAACTAAGTAGGAGGATAGGGAACATTACAAACCATTCCAACTTCCTATCAATTTACGTGTGCCTTGAGCCTCAAATGATATGTTTGTTTTCTACTATGTGGTAATGAAATATACGGCCAAAACCAATCCTAATAAAGAAAAGATAAAAACAATATAAATTCATATAGAGAACCAATTGATATGCAATATATGTTGCAGATTATTATTATTATTATTATTATTATTATTACTACTAAAAACTATTAAACAATAAGATATTCGTGAAATGCTCGTATATTTCAATTAAGTACTTAATACGAATGCTTATTCAAAAAACAAAAATGTGGGATGATTAGATTAAACAAGTGTAGGAATTGAGTTTATTTGAATTGTGAGAATGAATTGTCATTTAAACACATAGATAAATTGTACTTTTTAAGTCACGAATAAAATCTGGTTCTGTGTATGGATATAGAGTGGTAAAACAAAAATTTTAAAAAGTTTAGGTGGTGTTTGGTATGTCAATTAAGGACACATGGGTTCAAGTAAAAATAAAAAAATAAAAAAGAAAAAAACTCATGGTTTGAATAGTTTAAAACATCTCTGGTTCGTGGGTTCAAACTATTTTTATAGCATTTTCTCTCAAAAATTTAAATTTTTGTTCAAGCTTTCCGTTCAGACCTATAAATCAAATAGGCAATAAATTGTTCAAATCCATGATCTATTTTCGTCATAATTCTTACACTATCCAAATACCAGATTTATAATGTGATTTTTATTCTCTCTTTAGACCTTTATATTTTGAACGTTAGTTCAAAATTACTATTTAAACTATATAACACGTTCAAAACTACTATTTCAAACCACAAACAAGATTTAAAACTACGTCAATTTAAATCTACGCATCAAATAGACTCATTGTTTAATAACAAATGTTACAAAAATACGTTGTTCATGGAAGATTTACCTAGCTGATCTAGATTTGTTCATTTTTTTGCTTTGAAAGCAAAGGAAAAAAAAAAATCTTCTCAATCGGAGTTCAAACAAAAAAGATGAATTTTTAAATTTACGCACATAACAATTGAGAATTATATTGTCAATTCGTTCACTTGTTCTACCACGCTCCAAATTTTGTCTTCCAGGCATCATATTGCATTTAACAAGGCCACATACTTGTCTTGTAAAAAAGTTGGTGTGATAATTACATTAAAAGAAAAACCGGATAACCAGTAGAGCAAATAGGATGTATACACACTTACCCTTACATGAATTTACATAGTTGGATTTAATCTAGGCGGTCCAAGCAAAGTATAGTTCAAAAACTGCAAAAGCAAGGTGACAGACTATATATATATATATATATATATATATATCCACTGTTGAGTATAAAGATATGTTCCATTTAGTACTAGGTCCTGACTGTTGGGTTTTGTTTAATATTCTATTATGGGCTTACATATTTAAGTGATAATTATGTTATAGACTATCAATTTAATAGGGCCAAATAAATTATATATTATTTTGGCCTAGATATCTATAAGGTATAGGCTTTAAATATACCTATAAACTAATATTAGTCAAACTAAGAATAATGAGATTTTATTTTGACATAGCATATAAAGTGGATCATTGGTTGTAGTTCTCAAATCAAATCATATGTATAATTTACTCTCTTCCTCCTCCCCTATTAAAAAGAGAATCTTTGAGTACTAAAGACAGATTTGACTATAGAAGACTCCATTCCTCTCAATTTCATCACCATGGATTCAGGTACGTATTCTTAATTATTATTCTTAATTATTTGGTATGATAGTCCTTCGGATTTAAGAATATAATGGTAAATCATATTTAAGATAAAAGCTAATAAGTGATATTAGAGCGGTCTTTATGTTAAAGGGAGAATTTTTTTCTCTAATTTTTTCAGTTTGGATTAAACATATAAATATTCATAAATATAATTACGTAACTCATAAATACGTATTACCTTATCAATATTCGTTGTGATGTCATATACGGATATTGATCCGCAGTAACATATTTGATATAGCTAAGTACTAAAGACTATTAGATGATTTTCATCCATATTATTTACAATTTATATATTGGCTCTGAATTTATGATGATAATTATTTATCATCAATATCGCATGCACGTCCATTATTGCACCTTATGCATATAAACGTTTAGCTTCATATTTTCTTTGTTGATTACGCTTTGGTCGTTGTTGATTTCGGTAATGTTTAACTCATTTCGTCATTTGGTTTTCTCAGTTTCTACATACATATGTAATATAATATACAATACTGATTGAATTTCGGTTACCGAGTTTCAGTTGAATTTGGCATATGTATATGTATATGCGTATGTTTCGGTTGAGTCAATACATATATTTTTTGGTTAAATTTTGGAAAGAGAAAAAAAATATTTTGCAATTTTTTAAGACGTCTAATATTACAAAATAAATTAATTAAAATAATATGTTGTCAAAATAACCTCTATTATATAAATTTATTTATTTTGAAATGTTAAGATGTGTACGCCGATTGTTTCTGCGAATAATGACCACCCCAACGGAAGATTATTGTTTGGCCAAATAGTAGGCATACGTGTAGTAGTAAATACGTGATGATTATTAAGTTTTTCATATGAGCAATGAGTCAATCCAAAGAAAGGCTTATTGTTTGACATGATTAATTACCAATATTTGATTATTGTACAGAGAATACCACTTACAATTGATGTTTCTGTCTAAAGACTAAATATCAATGTTGTGTTAGGTATCGTGTGATGGGGCCCATCATTATATGAATTGTATAATCACGTCATGTTTGTGTTTATTGGATGATTATGCTTATGTTGTGACATGGTTATTGATTGTGAGATAGCATTTTGTTTTGTTCTCTACTTAGTTTCTGCTTTTGTTTCTACTATATCTGCCAATATTAATTCTATTCCTATGCTTAATGGTATAAACTTCAAAAATTGGAAAGAGAATGTTATGATTGTTCTTGGTTGCATGGATCTTGACCTTGTGCATCGGACAGAACCTCCCCCTCCTCTTACAGCTGAAAGTTCTTCTAATGCTAAAAGGGACTTAGAGAAATAGGAGCGTTCTAACCGCGTGAGTCTTATGATCATGAAATGCTCCATTCTTAAAACCTTTAGGGGCTCAATGTAAGTAGGAAAGTGCTAAGAAGTTCCTTAAAGAGATTGAAAAGTGTTTTTCCAAAAAGCAAAAAGGCTAAAACAAGTGTAACGCTCGCCTAATTTCATGTAACGGATTATGTTATAAAAATGACGACGTTAAATGTTATATTTATGTTATGTGTTATGATATATGATAGATGGTGCTAACCATTTTATTCTAAGTGTTATGACAGGTGAAGCTCGCGTGGAATTGATGTGCTCAAATATTCATGTCATTAATGTTATATGTTTAATTATATTTTTATTGATAATTTAATGTTATGAATGATTTTTGAGTGTTAAGGCAGATCGACAGGCCGGACCATTCAGTTCGGTAAGCCGAAATGATTTCCTCTAAACGGCAAGCCGATGGTATATCATCGGTAGGGCCGGACTTCAGTGATCGGCAGGCCGATGACAGCTGACAAGCAGTCAGCAGAAATTTCACAAAAATTGTGACAAGGTTGAATTTGTGATAAGGATGATTTATTTTAAATAAATAACATAATTATGGAATGATTTCTTTAATTTTGGTAAAGAAACAATTGACTTTTGAATTAATTGAATTAATGGATAAGTTTTCCCGTTTTACAAAGGCAAAATATGGCAACTCAAACCGTTCTTGGAAGTTTTGACTTTTTCTCTTTCAATTCTATCCATTTACACGAATTTTGCTTGGCATTTAATCAGAAAATTTCTGATTTGTACTAAGAGGATGAGCTTTTCCTTATTTTTGAATTTCATTTTTTTTACCATAACAAAAAAAATTCTCTCTCTCTCTCTATTTCTCTCTCTTTCTCTCTCTTCCTATCACATTTTTTTTCTTCTTCTTCCTCTCAAATTTCCCTGCAATCCTTTGTTAAAATATTAAAAATTTCTTTGGATTAATTCGAAGGAGCTTAAGGAAGAATTTGTTTTAAGGTATGAGTTTATTTTTCAGCACTTCTAAAAATTTTTCCCTCTTCAAACCGATTGCTATATTTTCGTCTAGGAGTATCATCTTGCTTTGAAATTCTTATATGTTATTTATGCATGTGTTATGTGATTTTCCTCCAAGTTTCATGTTATTTTGATTTTTTTTATAAAAAGTTATGAATTTTCTTCTCTCCATCACTCATAGTAATTTATTGCTGATCAATTGTGTTGCACAAAAGTATGGTTGTTGTTTTTGTTGCAAATGAATGTTTTATTGCACGAAAATTTGTGTACATGCTTATACATATATTAAATTATAGACTGGAAATTTTGGTGATAATATGGTGAATAT